>PVIR01045154.1:0-10860 GCA_004026965.1 Petromus typicus
TTTTTTTTTTAGGTTTTTGGAGACAGGGTCTCGCTTTGTGGTTCAGGCTGGCCCTGAGCTCAGCCTCAAACTCACATCACAATCCTCCTGCCTCTGCCTCCCGAGTGCTGGGATGACAGGCGTGAGCCACCACGCCCGGCACTGTGGTATGTGGTACTGGTTGCTGCTGGGTGTGGGTCTCCACGCCCAGTATTGTTATTGGTTACTGGGGAATCGAACCCGGGTCCTTGCGCTTGCGAGACAGGCGCCGGAACCACTGAGCTAACCCCCCGGCCCCTGATCACATTAAATTTTTATTTGTGATTTTTGTGTGTGTTGAGGATGGAACTCAGGCCCTGCAGGAGAACTATACCCCAGCACCTTCATTTCTGATTTTTAAAAAATAATAAAATACCAGGAAGCAAATACATCATTTTCCTCAAATCATGTCCTCTTACATCTAAGACACGTAACTGTTTTATGATCATTATTCTTTAAAAACATCACACATCATGTGACCTAGTAGAAGTATGGCTGACACACGTACAAGCCTGTCAGGAAAGGGGACGGGGAGGGTGGGGCTGAGGACAAGCGGGCACTGGTCTTACTTTCCGAGGCACAGCACTCTGCAGGAGAGCATCTGCGGACCACTTCGCTTCCCTTGATGTGCCTGAAAGTGACCTCTCCCCACAGGGACACAGCGGCTGCAGTGGGACTGCTCCAGCGTGGAGAGAGCCGGGGACGGGGGCCGGCAGCGCTGCCCGGGCCTCTGCAGCAGGAGGCACTGAGACCCGAGGGGAAGGAGGAAGCTACTAGGACAGGACTGCGCACAGAGGAAGGCGAGCACCTTCTCCCCCTGGCAGCAGAGCCCCTACCCTCGGCCTCTGCGCCCCAGGACTGCATCAGCAGCCCCCAGACACCTCTGGCCTCCGGAGGGCGCCACAGAGACCTCTGAACGTCCTGTCCCCAGTACATCACCTCTCCTCCAGCCACGTGTGTCTCCAGGGACCCTAGCTAATCCACACACACTGTTGTTTTAATCCAGATCACCACCTGATAAAGTGGGAGTTATTTCTGCCATGTCACACATCATTAGAATAAAAGCTCTGGTGAGAGGAAAGACTCATGGGGCCAGTGAAGAAATAAGGGAGCTGAGCACACCTGCATGCAGGGCAGCAGGTCTCGCCGAGTGGGTTCACCAGGAAGTGCAGGGCAGGTGGACGAAGCGCCGGGGCCTGGGCTAGGGAGTCCAACGGGACGCAGCGGTGCTGCGAGAAGCTTGGGAGGGACTGACACGCGGTATGTCTCTCAGGCACCCAGTGGCTGCCGTGCACCCATGACAAGGCTGAGTCCACACACGCTGCACCTGCCGTGGAAGTGGGGAGGGAGCTAACCATTGATGAGGTTCTGGTGGAGGAAATGGTGGGAATGAGGTGAGAGTATTTCTACCTCCAGTGGATGAAAAGCGAAATCATGTGTCCTCATCAATACCACTGTGCAGAACAAAACCATCCCTACCAATAATACTGCAGGGTGAGCACCAGGGTCATGGAGAGGTCAAGTCTCAGGGGACATCAAGCCACACCCACTGCTGCCCCTGGACCCTGCCAGCAGCAGGAGGCAGAGGGTGTGCGGTGGGAGCTGCCAGGCAGGTGGGCTCCAGCCTGGAGTCACAGGAGAGTGCCCCTGAGCCCATAGCAGTCCGTGTACCAGAGGGCTCTGCCCAGCACCAAGGACACGGTGCCCCTGAGCCGCATGGCACAGACAGGGAGCCACACCCCCAGGAGCGCCAAGGAGTAGGAGACACAGTTTTCAGAGACACAGGCTCCGACACACGAGCAGCTACCTTGCAGAGGGAGGGGAGCCCAGCCCTGGCCTCCCGGCTGCTGGGGGGACAGGCAGCAAGGCCTCTGCGGATTTCTGTGCTGACCTCACCTTAGTCCCCAGGAGCAGCACCTGTCTAGTGGGCAGGGCTGAAAGGACACACAGCCTGCAGGTGGCTTGTGCCTCCTGAGCAGCGGGTTCCTCTGAGATCCTAGGCCACCGGGGGCCACATAGTCCCCTCCTGCAAACAAGAAACCCTGCTCTGCTTTGGCAGAAAAGAGGAGGTGGGGCAAGGGAGGAAGAGAGGAGCCTGTTCCACAGGACCGTGGAAGGGCGGGCTGCTTCCGGGCAGAGGGCCTGCTCCTCCGCCCGCCGCCTCTGCGCAGGTGGGGAGAGGCACACACGCCTCATCACGCCGCGGGCCGACCCTTCGGTCCTCACACTGGGGCTTGAGCATCCCGGTGCCGCGCCTGGGCCCTGGAGAAGACGCTCCTCAGAGTGCCGGCTGATGGGACAGCCATCTCAGCGGCCCAGCCAGCTGTCCCCGGTGTATGACCTGTCGCCAGGGCTCCCAGCGCGCAGCAGAGCAGGGGCTGCAGACTCCTCAGTCCCTCCCTCAGGGACAGTCACCCGGAGCCGAAACGGGGGACACAGAAGAAGATAAGGGACTGGAGGGCAGGAGCCAGCAGACAGGTGGACACGGTGGTGAGAGCTGCTGTGTGGTCACCGGCATCCGGCTGGACACGCACAGGGGGCACCGCGTGCGTGAGGGCTCTGACTCATCCTGCCACGCCTGGGTGTGGGACTGTCCTGCATGGTGCATTCTCAGGCCACACCTGCTCCTCTGGTGAGGAAGGCGTCCACCCTTAGGTCATTGGCTGCCGGCTGTCTGCTTTCTGCGATGGCCTCGTAGCAAATCAGTGACTCCAAACAATGGCCCCTAGTTGTCTCGCTCCCTGTGGCTCAGGAGTCCTGGCTGGCCCCGCAGAGCTGCGACTGGAGGACAGGAGCGAGCGGTGGGCGGGGCGGGCTGGCGTGGCGGGGCGGGAGGCTGGCAGGGCTGAGGGGGAGGGGAGAACTGAAAGTGGGTGGGGAGGGGCGGGGAGGGGCGGCACCTCTAGGTGGATGTGACCCCGAGCCCGCCCGGCCCGGGCCCGCTGCGGCGGCTGGCGCGACCCAGGCCAGCGTCGCGGATCCGGATCCAGCAGGTGAGCGCCCTGGGCTGCGGGTCGAGGCCGTGGCGGTCGCAGGCCTCTGCCCCGCGCTCTTCCTGGCTTCCGGGCAGGCTCTTCCCGCGAGGGTCGGGAGGCGACAGTGGTCGGGTCCGGGCTGTGGCGACCCCTGGCGTGCGCGCCGTGGGTGGCGCAGGACTGTTCCTAGGGGCAGCGGCGAGTCCAGGTCAGCGCCTTCCTGTGCCTACGTGGGGCTTCCGAGCACCCCTGGGGTCTGGCCGCCCCGCTAGTCCCCAGCCCAGAGCACCTGCCCGGCCGCTTCCCGGAATCCAGAACACCTTGGGACCGAGCTTTGCCTGGAGCCTGAAGCGCCTTGCCGTCCGCGCCCCCAGCACTGGCCCAGGGCAAGTCCCAAGAGCCCCGGCGGCGGCGTCCAGAAGTCCGGAAATTTGTTGGAAAGGAGGGAAACCGGGGGGCTGTGGAGAAACCCGCCCAGTGACTGGGACCCTAGAGACCTCGGAGAGGAAGGTGTTTCTGAGGGGTAAGGCTCGCGGGGTCACACCAAAGGCTGGGGCGGGGTTGGGACGAAGAGGGCCCAGGACTCTACCTTCCTCCCAGCTGGAGGTTGACTGGGAAGGAGTGTGGGGAACACGTCGCTCCAGGCCGGTGTACCCTCAACAGAGTGTGACCCCAGTAACTTTCAGACGCCCTTGCTGAGCAGGGCCCCATCAGTGTGGCGCCGTGTCTGGCACCACAGGGGCTGACGTGCTGGTCTGCCGCCTCCCAGCACTCCTCACGCTGACTCGGAGGATCCGCACTGAGCTTTGCGTCCAGGACCTCCTGGACGACTGTCTCACTTTGCCGCACTGAGTCAGAAAACAGTGGCTGAGAACTTCCCAGGATGCCGAACGCAGCCAGTTGGGAGGGAAGCCAGGGCATGAGACTCACAGAAGTCAGACATGAGTCTTCTTACTGGTCCATGAAGCTTCAGAGCAGGTGAGAAGATACAGCCAGCACCTGTGAGACAGAGAATTAGGTGCGATGTTACATGGTGTCCTCTGGTGCAGAAACTAAAGCCATTGTGGGTTGGAAGAAGCAGAGAAAACTGCAGAGCTGGTTGTTTCGAAGCCATCTTCAGAAGACCACAACCGAGGGCCGGACCAGGCAGGAGGAAGCTGGGAGCAGCCCAGGTCTCTGCTGTCCGCAGTACTGCCAGAGTCTGACCACTTCCCCTCCAGCCACTCTGGCTGCTCCCGGGCGCTGGCCACGCACCCTTCGCCTCTCATTTCTCTGTGGCTTGCCCCGGTGCTCAGAGTGCTCCGTGAGAACCTACCACCCTGTAAGAAACACGCCCTGTGGTCCCTTCCAGAATGAGGGTTTTCCTGGAAACCCTGCCCCCATCCTGGAGGGCCGGAGCCCCTCACCATCTCCCACCCCCGGCACGAACCGCCCTGAAGCTCAGCACCCTGTGAGTTGTGTGTGGGGGAACGGAGGGGTCTGGCTGGCTCTCTGAGGCAGGCCGTGTCTCCTCTGGATCCCAGAGCCATACGTCAGGAAGAGTAAATGTGCCCCGTGCCCGGAGCATAGGGTGTGGATTAGGTGCTGCTGGCACCTCAGGTTGAGTTACAAGGGAGAGGCTGTCCTAGAGCTCGAAGCAGGGGCAGTGCTCAGACCCTTAGTGCACCCTGCCCTGAGGAAATCCGGCTGTCCTGACCCAGCCTGAGCACCTCCCGCGCCCCTGGACAGCACTTAGACTGTAGGAGCCAGTGCGGCACAGGCAGTGCCCCGGGCTGGGCCCCCTGGACTCTGCACACATGGAGGCATCCTCCCTCTGCAGCCCTGGTTAGGACCCATATCTGGGTTCATGAGGCAGAAAAGAGCTGGCAGGAGCTCCAAGAGGGTGCAGAGCCCTCCCTTGTGCAGGGAGCACAAGGGAAGACTCAGCTTCGCACCAGCCGTGGCTTCCGCCCCGCCGTCCTCTGCGGACAATCACAGAACGAACTTCCTGGGCAGCTTCCAGAGCCAGTGTTGCTCAACCTGCCATGGGATGTCGCAACCTCGGCTAGCGGGTCTCTGCCCCTTGGCCAGTGGTTGTCCAGGCTTGATTTTCACAACGGGAGTGGCCAGACCTCTTCTCCTTCACTGCACACAGATTAGCAACACCTAGAAACAGGTTTTTCTCCCTTTTTGCCAGTATCAAAGATCAAACTCAGAACCTTGCATTTGCCAGGTAGGCGCTGTGCCGCTGAGCTGCATCCCTGCCAGGAAGCAGGTTGTCTCAGGGTGTCCCGCGTGCAGGAGTGAAAGGTGTCGTGTTCAGGCTGGCACTGGCCTGCATTCTTGTCACAATGCTCAGCTGATCCCTTGAGTAATTTAGAGTTCTCACGGTGCTGAGATCCGTCCAGTTCAGGCTTGCTGGTACCAAGGCGAAGAACTCAAGGGCAGGGAAGCAAATTAAACCAGACCAGGATGACCAGGGCCCGGGATCTGGGCTCACCGCCCTGGCGCAGCACTTTCGCTGTGGCCCCACACATCTCGGAAGCGATGCCACCCAGAGTTGAAGCTGTATCACTCACTGACTCCCTGCCCGACCTGGAAGGGGGCACAGCCACTGTGCAGTGCCCAGGCCGACTTCACAGGCAGCAAACCTCCTGGGGGCTGGGTGATGGGCGGGTGCGCTTCCTGCAGGGCAGTCCCCGCTCATGCCCCTTGGAGCCCAGAACAGTCCTGTGCTTCGTGCTCCTGCTTGGCTCCCTCCACCTGCACCTCAGGGCTCACCTTGCTGTCAGGTGTCCACATAAGCTGCACAGCTGCTCTGGTTTCCTGGGATCCCCAGACAGTTCTGAGCACTCCTCCATCTTGCTGCTCCATCCTCTGCCCGTAACCCGCAGCAGCTTTAGTTGACTATTCCGTCCTTCCCCACCCACCCCAGGCTTCCGGTTCATACCATAGACCACACAACTGGTGGTTCCCTGCGCAGATGGTGTCACTTCTTCCAGAGACACCCACCGGGTCTCCAGGCCTCCCGTGTCTGGCTCTTGACACAGCAGCACCCACCTCTCTGGGGCGAGAGGCGGTCAGCCCCTGTCGGAGCCTGCAGGGTCCTAACTGAGGAGCACTCGGGCCACATGACTCCCAGGCCAGCTGGCTAGGAGTTCGATGTGTCGCACTGCCTGTTGGGACATCGCTTCCTTCCTCATTGTTGCCCTTCTGCCTGGGAGGAACGCACTCGCAGGGAGGTAAGCTGCCTGCCGCTGCTGCCTCTTGGGCAGCACAGGACACTGGGGATCCTCAGTGGCCTGCGCTCGGTGCCGTGGGGAAGCAGAAATACCGCTATTGCTATTTATAGCTAGTCAGAGTACTTGGGGCCTGCAGGCCCGATTAACTCTGAATCGCAGTTGAAGCGCTGGGACTTGAGCCCTGCCTGCAGCTCCAGCCTCAGCCCTTCCCACCCCGCACCAGGCCTCACTGTCCCTGAGCTCCCCGCCGGCCAAGCCTTCCCTGGCTCCCAGAGCGCCTCTCCCAGTGCTGTCGGGTGCCTCCCTCTCCAGCAGTGACACCGTCAGCTCGCACATGGGCTTTGAGAGGAGCTGTGCTGGTCCACGCTCACCACTCTTCGCCTTTGGACATTCTCACCATGTCCCAGACTCAGGAATCTCGCCGTGGTCACCCGGTCTTGCCTCAGCAGTGCAGGGCTGTGCTGGTGACCAGAGCTCGCTCCCTCAGACCCGCAAGACCTGGAGCCAGCGAACGCTCTGCTCACTGGAGCTGGCTGGAGATGTGGAACTGTCTTCCTCTTTGTTTCGAGTTCTTAGACACCAAATGGCCACAAAAATGTGGCATGGACATTGGAGTGCTGGAATCCAGCCTTCCCCCTCCCTGGAGCTACAAGGAAGCAGACACCTGACTGCTGGAAGGACTTGGATGCCACCTTCTGAACAGTGCCTTTACCTACCCCGATGCCCTGTGTGCCTCAGTCCACAAAATGGTGTTAACCTTTTAAAATTCCACTCCAGGGCCAGGGATTTAGCTCAGTGGTTCCGGCGCCTGTCTTGCAAGCGCAAGGACTAGGATTCGATCCTCCGGTAACCACATACAACACTGGGCGTGGAGACTCACCCCAGCAGCAACCAGTACCACATACCACAGTGCCGGGTGTGGTGGCTCACGCCTGTCATCCCAGCACTCGGGAGGCAGAGGCAGGAGGATTGCTGTGATGTGAGTTTGAGGCTCAGCTCAGGGCCAGCCTGAACTACAAAGCGAGACCCTGTCTCAAAAAAATAAAATAAAATAAAATTCCAGTCCATAGAGACACGCTTGGAAGAGCTGCTGTGCGGCTCTCGGGCACACTGGTCGTTGCTGTTTCTTCCTCTCAGCCATCTCTTCTTCTCCCTCAGGAGGACAGCGCTTCCACCCGATCAGCTCACAGAAGCCTCTGTCAAGGCTCGATGCTGGGTCGTCTCCCCAGAACAAGAACTTACACCAGCGCCGGCATCTGGAGGAGGAGGTAGTGCTCCTGAGGAAAATACGTGATCAGAACCGTGGGGCATGCCCATGAATAAATCGCCCCTCCCACAGGACGTCTAGTGAGGCAGGCACAGTGTGAGGCGCACTCGTCTGCAGGATGGACTAGCAGAGCTGCAGTCGCGAGCGCCATGGGTGGGGGTGGCCCCAGAGGCAGCAGTCCCAGCCCAGGGCCAGCTCAGCAGGAGTCAGAGGAGGCAGAGGCTGAGTCCTGAGCTGGCGCATTCTATCTGGAACCAGGGACAGAACGGGAAGGCAGTGCTGATGTAGCCAGGAAAGTGTGTGGGCATTTTCCCTCTGTGGAATGAGTGCTCCGAAGTGGATTAGGGTCAGAAGGGAGGATCCTGTGTTTTCCTGAGGGCTCTAACTCTGGGCAGCAGGTGCCAGTGAAGATTTCTCTGGCCCGACCTGTGGCCTGAGACGGTCTCTGGAGCAGCCGTGAAGGGTGTGTGTCAGGCTGACGCTCGTGCTGGTCCCGGGACAAAATCCCTGAGACAAGCAGCTCAGGGAAAGCTGCGACCCAGGCTGCAGCTCACAGCTCCGGAGATTTCCATCCTCTGTCCTTGGCCAGTTGCTGGGGGCCAAGGTAAAACGTTTGTCACGGCCAGTGCATACTACAGAGGAGGCCACACACTTCACAGGGCCAGGGGGTGGGGAGCCCACCTCCTAAAGTTCCAGCCACCTTCCAACAATGCCATGGCACTTTGGGGATACCTGCAACCCAGTCCGCGAACCACACACTCTGGGAGACCCAGGAGCGTCACTTCCATGGTCCAGGCAGGAGACAGGGAAGAAAGTGATGTGAGCAGGCCACTCGGGGTACTTGCCAGCGTGCCACCCCATAGGTGCTGGTGACGAACGGCTGCTGGCCAGAGGCCACCAAGCAGGAAGGCCTGGCCTCAGGATGGGGCTCTAACTCCCGCAGAGCCAGGGGGCTGTGATGCAAAGCAGGGGGCTGCATCCTGCAGCTCGGAGGAGGTGGGCTGTCCTGAAGGGTTTTGGGTCTGTGTCCACTCTGGAGCTGGGGAGGCCTTGGCGGCCCCTCATGCTGCCCCACCCAGGGCCGCATCCTTTGCAGGCACCGCCACAGGCGACAGCACCCGAGCCCGTCACTCTTCTGACGCCCATGGTGCTCCAGCGCTGTCTTCCTGCTGCCTCAGACGGTGCTCACGGCTGCACTGCACCAGACCCCGAGCCCTCCGTGGGCATTGGCATCACCATCCTGACACAGGCAGCCCAGGTCCAGGCTGAGCCAGCCTTCTGTCCTGCTAGGCTGCCAGGCTGGGTGAGGCTCTGTGCCCACGTGCAGTAGTTCAGCCCAAGAGGAGAGCCTGCAGAAATTGTGCAGTGCACCCTGGAGAGGAGGCAGAAGACCAGAAATGGCAGTAAGAAGGCCACGCAGGACCAAGCTGAGGAGACACACGCAGTGGGGCCTCCGGATGGGGGCAGCAGGGGCTGCAGAGGGCCTGCGGGACAGCAAGGCCGCGTTGGGCATGCTGTTTGGAGCTCAGCCCTTCAGAGAGGAGAGCTGTCCCAGTGCACGCGACCCAACCACGGGGCGAGGGGGACCCTGCAGTGTCCAGTGCCAGAGCCCTGGATCGTGAGTGAAGGGCAGGACCCTGTGTCAGCAGAGGAGGACCATGAAGCTGCCCGGGAACCCCTGTGCCCCCACATGAGGTCAGCAGCGGCCACCACTCTGGGGACAGAGCCGGCAAGTCGCTACCTCTCAGTCCTCCGTCCCTCGACCGTGAGAGGGCGTGTGCCCTCACGGTGCCCGTGGAGGACCTGCAGAGCACAGTCAGGAGGTGGGCAGCTGGCGGGCTGGGCTTGTGCTCCGTGGCAGCCGTGGGGCCGCAGTCAGCATGCTGTGGTGCAGTCGGTGCGCAGTACCTGTACAGCATGCAGCTGAGCCCCGGCGTGCCGGGGGACTGCCGGGGTCCCTCAGTGCCTCTTCACGTGCACAGGTCCTCTGGGAAGTGCTGTGGTGTCTGCACATCCTGCACAGCTCGCACCACCGCAGGTTGCTCACAGCGTGCAGCACAGAGAAGGCTGTGGACAGCTGCAGAACTTAAGTGCCCCAGGGACAGTGACAGAAGGGAGTCCGCGTGGTCAGGACGGACGCACCTGTCCCGGTGTTCTCTCCTAAGGCCGATGGAGTCCACAGGGTGAGCTGAGCGTGCAGAGCCAGGGCAACCAGGACCCCAGCCCAGGCCCCCGCCCGGGGCTCTCAAGACATGCCAGAACTGGACCCAGGATGCCCAGTCCCCCTGGTGCCGGGGTCACGCTGCAGAGTGCATAGCGGCCATGGCCACCTGGGAACCCGGGCCTGGCATCTCATGAGCACAGGGCCCTGGGCCGGCTCAGGATGTCAGGGCAGAGGCCCCTGCCGTACGGTCGGGACAGGAGCCTGCTCTGCCAGTGGCAGAACAGTCTCACTCAGAAACGACCAGCTCTGCTCCCACCTCCATATCTTAGCAACACATCTGGCAGATGCTGAGCCCACAGCGACTGTGCCATTCTGCTTCCCAACGAGCCCAGATACACATGAACCTGGCCTTTGTAACCTCCTCCCTCCCAGGGGTAATCTTGGTTTCCCAGTTGCTGGGGACCCTTTGGTGCTCTGTTCTCCTTCCTGGACGGGACCTGAGGTTTCCAGTCTAGGGACCTTACAGAGGGGTCCTGTGTGGGGCTCAGGGGTGGAGTGTGCTCGGCACGCATGCGTTCCGGGCCAAGCGCTGTTTGTTCTTTGCTCTGGTTGCTTCCCCTGGCAGGTCCTCAGCCTTCATCCTGTGGTAATGCGGCGGCTTTTCCTCTTCCGGCTGTCGCGTCACATCACGCGTGCACCGGCCCGGCCTGCTCCCCGGCGTGTGCTCGTCTGCTCAGTCCCTGCTCTCGGTTCTTTTGGGTGTGCCAGAGATGAGGCCGCCGTGGGGCTCTGGGCGTCAGTGTGGAGTCGGGAGGGCTGTGAGCGCTGCAGCCAGGGCTGTGTAGTTCGAGATCACTGCAGCGGGAGCCTCCCACGCCCATGGAGCTCCGGGAACAAGCCATACCCGAGGCTGGCGGAGTAGCCCTGCCGGCCCAGGCCCTGGGTCCCTCCGCTACACTCAGACCTGCTGATCCTGTTCAGTCCCGAAAAGTGAGACCCTGGCTGGGGCGCAGCTCAGGCGCTCGGGTTGGGGGTCAGCTTCCCACGGGGACAGGGACGTGACAGTACTGAGCTCCGCGAGGCTGCGCTGGTCCTGAGGAGAGAGGAGGAAACAGAGAGAAAAGCCTGAGAAAACTGTAATGTCTGAGAAGACTGCACCTTCGAGACAGGCAGAGTGCTCCAAGGCTCCAGCCCCGTCTCACTCAGCCTGCTTTC
>PVIR01045155.1:0-10779 GCA_004026965.1 Petromus typicus
AAATTAATAATATGGGAATAGTTTTGACAATGACAGAATAAAATTTAAAATCTCATGTAATCAGTCGCTAGATAAGGATCTACTGGAAAAGTATTATTTTTACCACTTTTCTATAAGTTTGAAATTATTTTAAAGTAAAAGGTTAAAAATAATACAATGTATATAAGAATTAGGGAAAGAATGCACAAAATCACACAATCAGTAGCATCATAATAAACCCTTTGTTTAAGACTCCAGATTTGTTTTCCTTTCTTGTCACTTATGTGATTTCTTTTCTTTTTTTTCTTTTTCTTTTTTTTTTTTTTTAGGTTTTTTGAGACAGGGTCTCACTTTGTAGTTCAGGCTGGCTCTGAGCTCAGCCTCAAACTCATCATAGCAATCCTCCTGCCTCTGGTTCCCGAGTGCTGGGATTACAGGCATGACCCACCACTCCCGGCACTGTGGTATGTGGTACTGGTTGCTGCTGGGCGTGAGTCTCCACACCCAGTATAGGTATGTGGTTACTGGGGATCGAACCCGGGTCCTTGCTCTTGCAAGACAGGAGCCAGAACCATTGAGCTAAATCCCTGGCCCTCATTTATGTGATTTCTTATAAACTTTTCTGATATAAATTCTTTCCTAGTTGAAACCTAGAAAGACGCAGTGACTGCTGTCTGATTGCTGATCCATTGACTTTTCCATACACCGATAGTGTTTCTGTTGTTGTTATTTTACTACAGATGCTACACTGGAGAGTTTCCAACTTGCTTCTGAGACCCAGTGATGGGAAGCCTACAGAGGAGGAGGTAGGGGAGCAACCATGAGGTGATCAGATAGGTGGGGAGTGGTGGGGGTCGATATGGGTGTCATGAGATCATCTCTGACCACTCTTCTCCCTTTTGTTCCTGTCTGCTGTGTATCAGTAACAATTCTTTGCTCTGAGCCTGTACTGATACAATAGTACAGATCAAGCAGAAGAAACTGATTTGAAACAATATAGTTCTACCAACTAAAATGATTTTACATAGATTTTGAAAAAATCTTCTTATGGAGTAACTCCCATAGATATTTACATAGATTTAGGAAAACTATAAAGAGACAAGAGAGAGAAAGAAGTATAGAGAAAGGACACAAAGAGAGCAGAAGAATTAGAACAGGGAGTGACTAAACAGGCAGACTTAGGGCGCTCAGTGTCCAGGGCATTTGTTTTTCTGCACAACTGAAAAATCATATCCACATCTCAGCACCACTGGCTCTCAACTAGGCCACTTGGAAAGCATAAGGGTGACAGCTCTGTCCCTGTTAATAAAGACTCAGAAACAGCTTAGCAGTGTGTTTTGACACCAAAAAGTCACTGTGGAGTTAAAGACCAGTTTGTTAGAAGTGTTGCAAACTATAAAAATCTGAAAGGTTTTTAAATATTAATAGCACTTGAATGCTCTCCTCCCAGATGGCTGCACAGCTGACTCCAGTTCTCTCCTAGAACCCTCTGCTGTTTCTCCTCCAAATGTCCCCGATATAAAACAGTTTTAATCTTTTGTTGCTGCTGTAAAACTCGATCTACTGTGGGACAACATAATGAAGTGTCACTGCCAGGATGTATGGAGTGAGAAGCAAACAGAATAATCCGGGGTGTGTGTCACTGATGATTTAGTCTATGGCACCATGATAACGGTATTCCTGATGAGTAGCATGATGCTCGGCCCTACTGGCCTCTCTGCTTGCAGCCAGCTGTGTCGCTTGACCTTTGGTGGAGCTGGTACCAGGAGAAGCATGTGAACCTTTTGTGTGCCCTTCTCCCAGTCTGTCCTTTCGAGGCCTATGTCACTCCCATGGTACAATTCATTGTGAGGCCAATAAGAAAAGAAGAGCAGTTTGATTAGAAGGATTGTTTCGAGCTTGTTGTTGTAAAAGCTATAAAATTGTTGTAGATTAAAATGTAATTCACAAAAGAGGTACTGTCCCAAATTTACAATTGTATGTCAAACATAACTAGAGAATAGAGAATAAAAGTCTACACAAGTTAAAGAGTGGGAAGGAAGTAGTACATATTTGAGCCTAACTGTGAAAAGAAAGGCCATTTTTCATCTTAGGCCCCAGGGTATCTCCTAGTGCACTGGGAGAGGTAATTCATTAAATGAACCTGAGGTTAATGCACCTTCAACACACAGCAATTTATCTCCTCTTTTTCAATAGGATCAGGCCAGGAGGTTCTACAGCTGGAAAAAAAAAAAAGTACCCTGGTGAGATACCCCCATAATGATCTTGAGTTCCCTAAATTTTGTCTTTCTCATTCATTACATCATGTGATTAATGTGCAGGATGGGAGGAACCAGAATTTTCTCCTCAAGGTGTGAATACTTAAATTCTTTCTGTAACATAACAAATGTCTATGTTTCTCTTTCTATATTTTCTGTCCACTACAGAGTCTCCATATTCTAGCCTGACCAAAGTACAGCCAGGGAAGGATCAAAATAGAAGGATACGCGATCTTATATGAGTTATTTAGAAATCAAAATAACTTATTCTATAGTAAGTCAACATTGGTGATTAGGGTGCTATCCTGAAACTCGCTGAGTTAACCAAGTGAACCCAAGGGAACAAACAAAGCCATAAATAAACATTTTTAGACTAGAGAGCCCAAATTCCAGTTTCTTCTTTTCTCTGTCTCTCTTTCTTCTCTGTGCACATATGTACAAGCACAGGTACATGCATACATATGCACATATGTATGTATACATACAGGCAAGCATATACAGATGTGCATATATTTTATATATATGTTATATATAGAGAGAATATATGTTATATATCTGTGTATATATATATGTTATGTTATACATTTGTGTATACACACACACACATACACACACATACACATGTCCCTCACTCATGCTACATATCTGACACAGTTCAGAAGAGCTTGCTCATGGGAGCCACCCAGGGACTCAGGCTGATGGAGTCTCCGTGCAAGCTAAGTTTTTCATGGTTTTGTCAAGAATGGGGCATGATGAAGTAAATATTAAGTGTCATGACTCTACTCAGAGATGAAATATGTCACTTATGCTCACATTTCATTGACTTAAGTGAAATGACCATCCTGGACCCTAAAGACAAAAGAGACAGTACAATCTTATTTTTTGGATAAAGGACAGAAAGCAAAGCTAGAAATATTTGATAAAAGGTGCTGATACCTATGATATTTACCAATCAACAGTGGTGAAAGCTCATTTCCCTTGAGACTCTCTGCAACTTCAGCTGAGCTTTTGTCTACTGTCCAAGGGTGAATAGTTCTCACTATGTTAGAGGAAGAAATCCCAATTTGCCAGAGAGGGCTGCTGCATGCATTCCAAGGTCAAGAGGCTCATCTTCTCTTAGGAATAGTGTCTTATAAATCGTCATCGTCATGGATGACAACTTACTTAAGTCATTGTCATGGATGACAACTTATTTAAGCAATCACACACTAACCACAGAGTTTTCATCACATGACTCTCACTGAGTAATAAATGTTTTCCTATGCACTTGAGGCATCATCTTATGACCTGGGCTTACAATGAGAAAAACATATCTCTGAAAAGTAGAGAGAAAAGAATATGACATTTCACACAAAATGAATAGTGCCACATCCACAGAAAAGGCTGGCTTCCTGGGTTCTGTCAGCACAATAAATAAAGAGCCCTGTCCACACAATGAATCTTCTTAAAATCATTGCCCTAAAATGTTAGTATGTTAACCATGCCATTCAAGTCTTGTGACACAGGGGTCTGAACACAGACATTTTAGATATTTTAAGCTTTGGGTTTTGGGGTTTTTTTTTAAGCCACAATGTGTAAGTTTTACATCCCATTCCCCAGTGTATCATGGTGCTCTTCTTACTTCTTTAAACCCTGGTCTTTCCACTCTGTAAGGGGATGAAGAACAGGAGAGAAAACCAAGCTTTGATACAGAGTTAAAGTAAGTAGTCTGTCCTTTGTTATCAAGGAGAGCCTACCTAGACAGCGAAGGTCAAATAAGTGTGTGGTAGTTTTATAGAAAAAGAGAACTGAATGCAAAAATGTCTCCCACAGGCAATCAAAGATGGCACTACCGCACCACTGAATGTTCTTGTCTTAGACTGATGTACTGAGTTATATAAAAATCCTATCATCAAGTTTCTGATTCCATTATATTAGTTTGGAGAGAAAGGATTGGGGCAGAGATGGTGTCTGGGATAATTAAGGAAGTGAGAAAAATTGGGAGTAAAGGGAATAAAATCAACTGTTTTCAATCTCCCAGGTGATATAATAATTTATAAAATGAACAAAATGTTGAACAATCAATTTCTGAGAATGTACAACAAACTGCTTACTTGTGGATAATTATGAGGCAAGTGAACAAATAGCAGGCTCAGAGATTATGATAAACTCTTAAAGGAGAAAAGTAATTAATGATGATAATAAAAACGCTAAGTATTTGTGATAATAATTACAACATGTCTGTCTCCAGAGGTTCCAGTTTTTAATGTTGCTTTTCAGAAAACGTCATCAGAGTTTAATCAAAGGCACTGGAGGAAAATATGGCTAATCTCCTCCTCCACTGGACTGAACGTCCATGTTAAGCTAGTGTTACTGAGCAGTGAGCCGGGGCCTTGCCATGGGTGAGGACCTTGTTTAACTGTCCAGTAACTGGAGTGTTGGCTGTGCACACTTGCTTCCTGTGTCTGGTGCAAACTGTAGCTGATCTATAACAGATACATCAGCCAAGGATGTATTTCAACTTATGTACATTGTGAACTTATTCTACTTTACATTTTTTTATGGGTTGAAGTGTTTTACACATTCATTGTCTTTGCTGTAAAGTGTACTTTAACCTGTCTAAAAAGCAAGTATTATGAAATTTACATGGGGAAAAGATCTCCCTCGAATATAATGAGGTGACGTAATTTGCCTAAACACACACAGATAGTAGAAGCAAAAAGCTAGGATTTAACAGACCATCCATAGGATCACAGAACAGCTCCTAACTCGAGGCCATGTGCCCTTGGCTCTAATGCAGAAACTCTTACCTTCCTGACAGCCTACAGAAATTATGGATCTTTCTCACTGTAAAGTTTCAAAAGAATAAAATGTAATACATTCAGCTATAAATAAAGGAAATTAAGGCTAAACATAATTCTTAAGAGTAAGTAGGTGTAGATTTCTTTTAAATGTGTGAAATGCAAATATGTATGTCATTACTGGTACTTAAAATTTAAAATAATAAAAAAATAAATTCCAGTTGAAGTTTAAGTAACTGGCATCATTGGAAGCACTATTTAGAAGAGACATAAGTAGGGTGAGGTATGTAGTTCTGTGGCACTATACCTGCTTGATAAGTACAAGGTCCTGAGTTTAATCTCCAGTATAAAAAAAAGAAAGTGCACACACACACACACACACACACACACACACACACACACACACACCTACACACACAGTTTGGTGTCACAGGATGTGAAAATATCTTAAATTTTCATAGATGATCAAGTTTCAGGCCTGGCTGTGGCTCTGTGGTTTGCAGTCTACATTCATCATCAATGAATACAGGAATTTCTGGTAGAAGTTAGTAAATAATGAACATGACTTTATCTCTTCCATTCCATGGGTCCCAAACCTTCAGCTTGTCATATTCAGAGCCAGTTGCTAAATCAGTGATGCTTATGCCCTTCTTTCAATGGCCAAACCACTGCTGCTTATGTGACATTTCCCACCTGCACATCACTCTTTTCTAATAGTGAAATTTATTCCTAATATATAGGCTGAAATGTAATTAGGAAGGCAAGATACACATATACTGTTGTTTCTAAACACTCAGTAGAATAAGAAAGAAGAGTTTAGGTTACTGGAGAGTCAGGCAGTGGTGCTAACTGAAAGATAAACACTTGTGTACAGAATGCAGGAACTAGCCTACATTTGCTGTCTAATACATCAGGTCCAACAGAGAAGGGAAAGAACAGTGGTACAGACAACTGGAAAAGGAAGGAATACAGGCATATGTTCTAAGCAGATCTCCCCGGAATGTGAAGCAATACCTCAGGTACACATTAAATAGATAGAGTTTCCAGGAGCTCCAGAAAGAAAAGGTTTTACTGTATGCTCAGCATAAGGGGAGGTCTCTGGGCAAGGCCCCCCACTGTTCTGGATTTATGTTTGCTTTTTATCCATTTGCAGAACACACACAGACCTCATCTTTTGCTGATGTTAAATGGTTCCAAAATTCATTTCTAGGCTGGCAAACAAGGAGTCATTTCTTACAAGTGAGTGATATATGATACCACATTCCTAAGCTTTTTTCCCCCAAATTTCCAACAGAAGTTGAATGGCCACTTTGAAACTTAATGATAAATGGTGGAAACTCATTTCCTTCTGGTAATGGTGTTAGAATAAGACTCATTTAGCAAACAACAGATTGTTGAGTCTGAACTAAACAAGAGAATGGCATCTGGTTCATAGTTTAGAAACTTAGATTTCTTTTGTTTCTACTGAATATATTCAATAATAAAAGGGAGGGAGGATTTTACTAGGAAAGTCTAACTTTGTTATCAGGACATCTAAATCACTACATTTATAAATAAATTATACAGTAAATTTAATAGTAGTTAGTAGGCATTTGAAACTGATTTTTGTCATTCAGTCTTAAACTAGTAATGACTATCCTAGCCAAGAATATGGCATAATTGCCTTGAAACTTAATCTGATCCACTTTTGCCCAGATAAATGATACAGCATGTTGCCTAAATGAAATCAACACTTGTAACACAGTCAGGAAGCTCTAATTTAAGGGCAAATTTGTGAATTATTTGAAGGTAATCTGTTTGGACATCCTAGAATGAAACTATAGAAATTTCAGACAACAGTAAGAGAAGGATTCAAAAGAACATACATTACCTTACACCAAATGCTTGAATTCTTAAAGGCGGATAAAAACTAGCTTTTCTCTTCAAATCATGAGCCTGTGTTTATATCCTCCTTATCAGAAACTCACTCATTCCTTAGTCTGACAAATGTTTATGATACTCTGCGATGTTAGGTGGTAAGGAGGATACAAAGATGAATAAGGCACGATCTATATACTCACTGAGCATACAGTACACTAATAAGATAAGGCATGCACACAATCAACCAAGGGTCAGTCTTCATCTGCTGAGGGGCTCTTTGTCAACTCTGTCTGCACAGTGGTTAGTAGAGTTAAACTTTAACCAAATTGTAAAATGATTGTTTGGATATCTGCTTTTCCACTAAAGCATTAGCTCTGGAAAGACATGGAGACGTACTTATCATTATGTCTCCAGTGTCTCCTACATGACTGACAGGCACATTTTTAACATACATTAATTGGCTGGATGGGCAAACTTGTTTTAATTAGTATTAGTGGGAAGTATACATGGATCAGGTTAGGTTTTTAAACTGGTCCTGGAAAACTAGTATGATAATTTTCTCCAGGGGAATCAAGAGACTGAATTGCCCACAATTGTCTACATCTGTCTGGGATCAAGTGACAGATGACTGAATGCTGGCCATTGTGGATGAGATCTTTGAAAGCCACTTTTAGTCCTGGCCACTCCACACACTGCACCTTTATAGTCACTCTTCTGTCCATATGCTTGGAAATAGAGGATTTCAGTTAGTAAAATCAGATATTGGAGGGAAACTAACTCCTTACATTTATTGCTCAAGGAAAGTCACCCAACAAGGAGCACGCTCAGTGTATTTCCTATGACTGAGAAATAAGCCTTTGTTGTATTAAGTCATTGAAATTCTTGGGTTGTTTGTTACAGGATTCTAGGGTAGTTGGAAATAGGGAGCCTTTGGTGAAAGAAGACACTTCCTTTGGAAAGAAGGACCCAAGTTAAATCCATAACAATGGAAAAAAGAATCAACCCCACATATTTGCCTTCAGATATAATTGTTCTTTTAGTTTATTACTGGTTTGAAGATCATAAAGAAGAGATAGCAGTATACTTACTCGCCAAATCTGGTCTTTAGTCTATGTTTGGCCTAGGTAGTGTTAGTCCACTTGATATAACAAGAAGCTTTATTTGTGCTCACCAATAATTTTTTAATGAAGGAAGGAGATTTTGTTTTGAAAAATTAGCTAGTCTGAATGATTTAGGCTGGGGAACATCCAATTTCTTTAAAAAATGCTGGAGTTCTCTAATTTTTTAATTTCTACCACTACCGACTGCCTCATACCCTGTCCAGGTTCATCAGCCTTTTGTGTTTAACCATCACTCTTTGTGCCGCTGAGGACTGAAATTTAAGGTCCATCTACTGACTGCATATTTATTTTATTCACTATTCTCATCCCACCCCACAGTATATCAGTTCCATGGGAAGGCACACCTCTAAAAATGTAGCAGACCAACAAGTGAAAACAAAGAGTGTCTGTTAAGAAAAATGGCTGTACTCCCACAACTATTATGTAGATTCAGTGCAATCCCAAATGAACTCCCAATGGCATATTTCACAGATCTAGAGAAAAATAATTCAGAAATTCATCTGAAACTACAAAACACCTAGAATAGCAAAAGCAATTCTAAGCGATAAGGACATGATGGAGGGTATTACAATCCCCAACTTGAAACTTTACTACAAAGCCACTGTGATAAAAAAAAAAAAAACCCAAGATACTGGCAAAGCAACAGATCTGAGGATCAGTGGAGTAGATTAGAAAATCCAGAAACAACTCCGGACACACTAAGCTATCTCTCTCTCTCTTTTTTTTTAAGACAGGGTCTCACTTTGTAGTTCAGGCTGGCCTTGAGTTCAGCCTCAAACTCACTTCACAGCAATCCTCCTGCCTCTGCCTCCCAAGTGCTGGGATGACAGGTGTGAGATACCACTCCCAGCACTGTGGTATGTGGTGCTGATTGCTGCTGGGCGTGAGTCTCCACACCCAGTACTGTATGTGGTTACCAGGGAATGAACTCGGGCCCTTGCACCTGCAATACAGGCATCGGAACCACTGAGCTATATCCCCAGCCCAAGCTATCTCATTTTTGAAAAAGGAGCCAAATACCCTCAGTGGAGGAAGGATAGCCTCTTTAACAAATGGTTCTGGAAAAACTGGACTTTAACCTGCCAAAGACTAAAGCTAGACCTAGCTCTTTCACCATGTACTAAAATAAAGTCAAAGTGGATTAGGGACCTAAATATTAAAACAGACACGCTGAACCTGCTACAAACCAGGTTAGGTAAAACTCTTGAAGACATTGGTTTGGGGAAAGATTTCATGAACAAATCCCTGATAGCACAAGAACTAGTAGAAGAAATCAATAAATGGGATCTCATCCTATTGAGAAGTTTCTGCACAGCAAAAGAAACCACCAGGAAAGTGAAAGGCAACCAACAATATGGGAAAGAATCTTTACCAGCCACCTCTCAGACAAAGGGCTACTATCTAGAATATATAAAGGGCTCAAAAAAATCAATCCACTCAAATTTAAAGACCCAGTTCAAAAATAGGCACCTGAAATGAACAGATACTTTTCAGAGGAAGAAATAAAAGCAGCTAAGAAGCATATGAAGACATGTTCAATATCATTAGTCATTAGAGAGATGCAGATGAAAACAACACTGAGATTTCATCTCACTCCACAAAGAATGGCTGCTATCTCAGAATGAACCAGCAACAAATGTTGGTGAGGCTGCAGAAAAGAAAGAACCCTTCTCCACTTTTGGTGGGAATGTAGACTTGTACAACCCCTGTAGAGATCAGTTTGGAGATTCCTCAAAAAGCTCAGTCTGGACGACCCATTTGGCATGGCCATTGTTCTGCTAGGTATATACACACAAGAATTAAAAGATTCATATCACAGTGGCATATATGCACCCATGTTTATAGCAGCTCAGTTTGTGATTGCTACATCTTGGAAACAACTCAAATGTCCATCAACTGGAGACTGGATAAGAAAGCTGTGGTTCTTCTACACAATGGAGTATTACTCTTCCATAAAAAGTGATAAATTTGAATCATCTATACTTAAATGGATGTACTTTGAGGACATCCTCATAAGTGAAATAAATACATCACAGATGTGTAAATATCATATCTTTTCTCTGGTGTGAGAAAATAAAGATATAAATGAGTTCTAGAATGTATGTTATATATTGTGAAATAGAAAATACTCAAAGTTAAATAGGGTGAAGGGGGAAAAGTAATGAGATTATAACAAAAAAGAAAGGAAACAAAGTTTATGTATATAGAGGGTGGGGGTGGTAAGGTGGGTAGGGCTATGGGAAAAATGAGAATTAAAGTGTGTCATATACTAGTACAAATTCTCATTGTTGAATGCAATCATGATGTGTATATGTAATGTACCAATAAAGATTTCAATTAAAATAAAAAGAAGATGACTGTTATATTCTCAGCCAGTTATACTGAATGCTGCCCACTGCCATGAATCTAAGGAGGGTGGCCAGTCTAGGCACTGTGATGGAGAGGAATCAGCTTTACTTTTGCCTCCTCTTCATTTCTGTGGAAAAGGTAATTCACTCAGGTAATGTTGTATAGGTTAAGAAGGATAAGGGAGGAATCATCCAGAAAAATTGTCTAAATGGAATATAGTAAGTTAGATCCCATTTTTAATTGCTAAAGAATAGAAATGTGGGGCAAGGGATTTACCTCAGTGGTTCTGCACCTGCCTTGCACATGCCAGGACCTGGGTTCGATCCCAGGTAACCACATACAACAATGCTAGGCATGGTGACTCACACCCGCCAGCAATCAGTACCACATACCACAGTGCCAGGCATGGTGGCTCATGCCTGTAATCCCAGA
>PVIR01045156.1:0-10572 GCA_004026965.1 Petromus typicus
AAAATAGGGATGAAGACACAGATTACAATTCAGCCCACACCATATACTGTGCGGGTATATGCTGTGGTCGGTGGTAGAAAGTGTGGGAATGGAGGCTGTTGTTCAGGAAGAGGAAGTTTAACTGTGCTGAGGTTTGAGGACAGTGCAAGGACCAAGCCATTCCATTGCTTGGCCCCACTGAATACCAGTTGCTTCATCTTCTTTGTGAATGGCCTCTTCAGGATTTGTAGAGTGGATATCTGCAGGAGGGCAGCTTGTGTTTAAGAACCGTTTGGGCACATGAGTGAGAAGAGAAGGAGTTTGGGTGGAGATGTTTTGAGAGGTCAGTGGAGATGTGTCAGGGTAGTTTAACAGAAACCAAGTTAAAGGCTTTTATGGCATAGTGTCAAAGGCTGGAGAGTGTGTTTATGAGATCATTAATTCCAGCAGAACCTTCATCATGAGATATTCAGAACAGAAACTGATCACAAGGGGTTAAGTAGAGAGAAAAGGAGAGGCGGGGAGTGGCTTGAAGCAGCAGTACTAAGACATGATTTTATGAAACAAATGACATTATAGAACATTTTTAGAGGAGTTAATTATATAATTTTATATCTTTGTTTTAAAAGTCTTTATAATTGATGTGCAACTATACATATTTATGGGGTGATGGATTGTTGTAATACAGATATACATTATATGAGCAAATAAGGGTAAACATTTATCTCCTAAGCCTCTTATCTTTGTGATGAAAAAGTCAGTAGCATATTGTCATCTCTGTCACCTTGTTCATTAGCACGTCAGATGTCGACCCATTGACTGACCTCTCCCTTTCACTTTCTGTTTTCTGCTTTCCTTGTTCCCTGATAAACAGTAGTCTACTCTCAACTTTGATGAGATCAGCTTTTCTATTCCATATTATGAGTAAGATCAGTGGTACTTAGCTTTCTGTTCCTGATTTAAAAAGCAGCATTTAACATAATGACCTACATTTCTGTTCATATCGCCTGTCATCAATGGTAGGATTTCATTCTCTTTTATAGAAGTACAATATTTCATCATGCACATGCATTTGATTTTCTGTCGTTTGTCAGCTGCTGGACACTTAGGTTTATTCCATGTGTGGACCTTATGAATAGTGCTACCATGAACACTGGCGTGCAGATATCTCTTCAACATGCTGATTTTATCTAGTACTTATTTTGATTAGATAATGATAGTTTTTCTCCTTATTTCAGAAATTCTCCCCAAATTATCAGTAATATTTTGAGAAATTACTAAAATTTTCAAGTGTTTTTCCTGCTATAATATTGTTTTATTAACTTTTAAATCTTATATTCAGTCTGTTGTGTATTTTTTTTAATATTACATAAGCTTTTTAGTCTTTCTAGTGTATATGTAAAGAGTGAGCTATAATTGAAATGACTGAAAAAGCTGTGGTGAATTTCTTACATTCTATACCTCGATAATTCTAATGAAACCAAGTATTTTCTGATTTTGCATTAATATTTAAGTTGAAAGGTATAGTTGATGACGATGACCTCTACTTCAGTCATACAAGAACATTAGGCTTGTGTTGGGAGAATAAATAGGAACTTAAAGAAAAACTACTGTTTGCACCAAGGCAGTACTAAATAAATTGGGAATTTCTCCTGTGCTGTCCATGCTGTTGTTGGGCAGAAGGTCATAGACAAGAGGGAAGAGGTGTATTTAATGGTCTTTCTGATATATCAGAAAATTACCTTATGGTAGTTGGATTATGATCTAGTAGAAGTTTGATTATTTCAGCTATTCTAAATTCTCCTCTTAAAGAATGAAGCTTATGTTGATGTGGACTTAAAATACTTGTTCATTTTACCTGAGGAAAGTTTTCATTTTCTTTTTTTCTGCTTTGTTACTGCTCTTTGGTCTTTTCTGGAACTTTGCTATGACTGTAATGAGCTTTTCTCTTTTCTGTTTTTGTGAACTACATTAGCCATTCACAGAACAGAAGCAAATAGCCATTTTTAAAATTCATGTCTTCAAATGTTAATTTGATGCTTTGAGGCATAAGTGACCTTTCTAGCCAGCCCAGACTTGTCAAACAAAGGACTGATCGGAACAAGCTGCTGTTTGTTCTAATACAATAGCCTGTTTTTCACAGAGAATCTCCAAACAATTTTGCTTCCCTTTTCTCCAAAACATTAAACTTTAGCCTGTGCTGATTCATACAATGGTTAACCAGAATCCCGATCACCTGTGCAATAGTACTTGCACGTTGAGCCACCAAGTTGACAAAAGTGAGAGGAAGGAAGAGTGAAAGTGATAGGTGGGTAGAAGGTAGCATTGCGCATAGCTTTTTGTGCTGTTGTTACTGTCGTTACTGAAGTGACTTGAAACTGCTGAGATGAACCGGGTGGTGCTGCAGAATGACCACTGGACTGAGTGTCCAGAAGGCACGACTCAGACAGCTTTCCCTTGCCTTGTCTATCCTTGGGCCCTGAGGAGTGATCTAATTCCATGAGTTTTCTTCATGGCAAATGAGCAACACCACTTATCCCACTCCACTTAGCACTCTGCGGACTCTTTGCTCTGAGGCATCTGTGAAATAATGGACATACCGTGCACCCCTTTGTTCGTTTGTCTCAGTGATTGTGATGTTGAGCCCCCCATTTGTTCTGGATTTTTTCTACTGGCACTGACATTTATTTTCTCATGTATAGCATAAAGCAGTACATCAAAGTTTGGAGTATTTCCATTGACTACTCATGCTCTCAGAGAAATCTCTAGGCACTAGAAAGCCAACAAAACAGAGTCCACCTATTAAGTACTAACCCTCTCCTCCATACCTTCTCCTCCAAATAATTTAAGGTTCATTTTTTCCCTGACAGTTCAGTACTCCACAGAGAAGTGAGAGCACATGCATAGTCCTGATTGGTTACTAACTTACTTTATTTTGTCTTCTTTATTTTTTCTTCTTCTTGGGAACATGAGAAAGGAAGAAAGAAGGAAACTGGATTTATTTTGATCAAATCATGGATAATGACTCTAACACAAATAAACTTATTCCTTGCTATGCCCTGAAAATGTGACTTTCTAAAGTTTTGTTGGAGAAATTTCTTTCTTTCTTTCTTTCTTTTTTGAGACAAAGTCTCACTTTTGTGGTTCAGGCTGGCCCTGAGCTCAGCCTCAAACTCACATCACAATCCTCCTGCCTCTGCCTCCCGAGTGCTGGGATTACAGGCGTGAGCCACCACGCCCAGCACTGTGGTATGTGGTACTGATTGCTGCTGGGCGTGAGTCTCCACGCCCAGTATTGTATGTGGTTACCGGGGGACCGAACTCGGGTCCGTGCGCTTGCAAGACAGGCGCCGGAACCATTGAGCTAAATCCCCGGCCCTGTTGGAGAAATTTCTGTTAACAAAATATTTATATAGGACACATTTGGATTAATACAATTTATGCTCTCCTATCATAGGAAATGTCTGTTAATTTATATTTCAGAGTTAGGTTTTTTAGGAAAAGCGTCATTTCAAAGTTTGATAGTTCTAATCAGGAAGGACTTTCTGGTTAGAAGAAAGCATGCACTATGGTATTTAGCTATTTCTTATAAGAAATTAACACTATCTGAAGTAGCAGGTTAGCTTCTTGACCACAGAAATGTGATTAGTTTATAGACTTCGGTGGATTTATTTTGGGTGCTAATCACTGTACCACTGAGCTACATCCTGTCCTCAGAGGCTTGTCTATGAGGAAGAGTTAGGAAAGAATATGAAAAAGAGAAGCAAAATGTTTGTAAAATGCTGCCCTTTTCCCCCTTCTAAACTGGAATTTACTGGTACATTTTAGGTAGAATTTTTAATCACATTCATCATTGAGAATTTGTACTGTATATGACACTTCTTGGTTCTTATTTTTTCAGTTCTCCCACCATCCCTATATCCCCTGTCCCCATGGACATAAACTTGGTTTCCATTTTTTTCTTCTTACTTTTTCAAGCTTCTAACTTACTACAGTTACAGATAGAAGTTAAGTTTTATAATTTATGAAGTGCTGTTTTATTTTATGGAAATGATACATGCTCTTAAAATACTTTAAATCTGAAATTATTAAATGTTACATTCGTATAGCATATTTAAATTCCTGGAGCCCCAGTTATTTAGATGAAACAGTTTTGTGAAAAGAGCCTTGTATTGGAAATCAGAAAGATGCCTATGTCCAGCTATGAGCCATCTGACTTTGGACAAATCATTTGACTTCTGCAGACCTTCTGCTTTTTATTTAATAAATGATTGAAAGTACAAAGATTTTTCATAAACAACTTAAAATCTTACTGTTTTTGTCCATGAGGATTGATATTAAAGCCAATAATGGAATATATTTTAAGTATATATTCAAAACACTATATTTGTTTTTCCCTTGAAGAGTTTTTATTTAGCCAAATGGATTGATTTAAAGTTTTTGACCACAGCTGCTACAGAAATGTGTGCACAGCTACTGTTTTGGTAAACACAGACAAGGAGCCAGATGGTAGTAATACTTTTAAAAGTTGGGCTGTATGGGCTGGGAGCCGTCCAAATGGAATTTTCAGTGTTTTGCCTAGGTACCCTGGATTTAGTACACACTAAATGAGTTTGAGTGTGTTTTATTACTGCAGTGGCTACAAAGAACAAATAGAGTATTATGTAGAATACAAATAATGCTTATTAAGCTTGCAGTTGATTCCTTCTGATAGATGTTCCAAATTGCTGTCAGACTATTATTTCCTTACTCATAAACAGATGTGCTTTTGCTTTAAATCAGAATAACTATTCCAAACCTAGTTATGCATATTTTAAACAACTGTTAAGGATTAGATTTTAAAATCATTGTTGATTAAATAGGAAGCTGATTTATTATATTTTCTAAGGTTGTTAGTTTGTAGTGGTTGTTTTAGATGACAAAGAACTTAGCTGTGCTTTTTTATGTTTGAAATATGATTAAGGTGGAGTATTGCCAGTTAGAAATTCCTTCTGCTCTGGAGTCTAGAATGGATATTAGGGGGCGGGGGCGTAGCCTAGTGGAAGGCACATGTGTAGCAAGTGTTGGTGCATCATGGGCATTGGCCTTGGTTACCACTGACTTTCTGGCCTGGTGCGAGCGAGGTCATACTTCAGGGGGTTTGTGTGACCATTCCCACCAGTGCGCTCTTAGTTCTGGTGCTCACACCCACATGTTTGCACCACAAAGAATTATTGAATCATCACCGAAGATGGGGCAGTGTGAAAAACATAAACTTGCACTTGTGAAAAAGTAGCAGAATAGAGGAGCCAGGATGGTTCGGATGGTTCTTGCCCCTCAGAAATAAGCTAATTCTCTTCCTGAGTACAGAAACAGTGTAACTCATCTGTCCTAATGGTCGTGATGATTTGATTACTTCAGGCTGCATCTGCCTGGTGGCTTATCGTTTAGTGTGGATTTTGTCTGTTGACCTAGAATTGCTTTTCTGTCTCGCTCTCCCTGTCCCCGCAGGTGAGGGAAGCCGAAGGCTAAGTGAGTATGAATACTTGCCTGGAGGTGCACACGGTCTGGACTAGCTCAGCAGTTACAGTCAGGTGAAAGCTGGGCAAACAGACCCCAGAGCGCAAAGGAGGGGAAGCGGAGGGACCAGGGTTGCTTCAGCGTCACAGGATTCCCCGCGCAGTTGTGAGAATGAACATGGCGTTTGTGCATTTGTTTCCGTGGTGTCCTGAAACCTGAACTCCTGCATCCAAGGAAAAAACCGGATTAGCCTTTTAAAGGTTAAAATGTAGGCCGCAGGTCTTAGCTTTTTGAGTGAAAGCCAAATGGTCACAAGTTAGTCGTCCTCCTCAGGCCCTGAGGTGGCTACTGACCTATGTACGAGTATCCTACCAAAAGGCCTGTATCCAGAACTAGGCCATATAAACCTCACCCACCAGTGACCTCTGGGAACTAAAGGGGAATGTTCACTAACAACTGGGACGGCTTAAAAAACCAGGTGACCCGTTTCTTTACCTGAACATGCTATTAATTGTAGTACTACTAACTGTGGTAGGCCATTTAGATTATTGGACCACTATGGCACTTTCAATTCTAATAACACAAGCATTCCATCTTCACTGTAATATAGTATCATTTAGGTTTGAATAGTATGTTACTTTCTTTGAGGTGATTGTTAGCTTTTGCATAGGGTACTGGTCGGGGGCAGAGAAAGATGGGTTCGTACTCTGTGGCCATGCTGGCTGGACTCAGGAAATCTTCCTGCCTCAGCCTCCCCTGATAGTGGAAGCATAGGCACGTACAACAGCCTGACTAGGATGGTTCTTATTGAATATTCTCAGTTCCTTCTGAATGTGAAGATTAATTAATAAAAGCAGTTTATACCATGAGGATATACTTCTTCAGGTTGGCTTAGTATATTATTTCTTTCTTGTCCCCTCTATTCAATTGCTCAGCCAGACATGTATTATTGCAATTTATAGAAAAAATTACACATTTAATGTAGATTGTATTGCGATAAAGATACACATGTTAGAAATATGACTTAAAAAGTATACAGATTTTCCAGAACATTTTTAGCATTCTCAACTTACCTTAGCTAGGAGTTGAAAGCTGAACAAACAAGTCTCTGCATTTATTCCTTATCTCATAGTGCCCTAATGTAAAACTACATTCAAGAACAAGGAATCTAGAATACAGAGTAGATCGCATTAAGAATTGCAGGTCAGACACTACATTTTTTTTTTTCTCTGAGTCATGATATTTTTAGTTTTTAATATTCTGTACACCATTTGTGCTCTGTTACAGACAGTGGGAAGAGACCCCATTTCCAAGTTTTTTCAAAGGTAATAATTTCAAATAATGCTAGTTAAGAGTATGTAGTTTGAGAACAAACAGTGAGCAGCATATAATTCTATGCGTTATGTGGAGACACTAAATATACATACTAGGAAAGTAGCAGATGCTTTGGTACTGAAACTGACACGTGAAATAGCACTCTTTCTCTGCACGGGTTGGCTCCGGCCCGCATTCCTTCACATGTAATGAATAGCTAATATCAGCCTGTGGTCCATAGGAGACTGCCGGGAAGCAGGGAGGAGGACAGCGTCCCAGCTCCGAGGACAGCAGGATGTGCTGAGATGTGCTTTTTAATGGAGGAACATTTTATAGCTCTGGGGGGTAAATTCGTAAAGAGGGTTGCCCATGTGTTTTTGTTTTTAAATTAAGTAATTATTAATAAAGTCAGAGAACTAGGAGTCTGGCAGCCTTTTTGCAAAAGGGAAAAGCAGAATTTGGCAATGGGACTGAGCTCAGGCAGACACTTTTTTAGAGAGTGCGAACTAAACTACCCTGCTTTCAGATAAAGCAATTTGTTAGAAGCAGGCATTTGAGAATGTATGTAACTAGTTAAAATTTGGGGCTGACTGCCTGTATATAGGAAAAGGGAAGTGACTTACATTCTTCTGCCTAATGGAGACTCGTTTGCTGACTGAGATTTTCCTATTCCCATAATTCATTCGTCTAACTAGTCAATTTCTGCTGAGCATTTGCTGTGCATTGCGTTGTTCTTGAACAAAATCAGTCCTCACCCTCCAGCAGTTTGTAGTCTGGTGGAGGAAAGATAGGCTACAAATGCTGCAAGTGAAAGATTTTATGTGTGGAGGCTGGAGTGTTTGAGCTTGCACACTGCTTTTATATTCTGAAATATAAACTACACATAGAAGGATGCATAGAACATGTCCACAGTGAACAGATAGTTGTGAATTATGCTTTATTCAACATTATGATGTATCTATTATTTATAGATACATGCCGTTTCTGTATAATGATCTATTTTATAGCTCTGTCTTTCCGTATTTATCCATCCAAGTATGGTAGAGCTTTGGGTTGCTACCAGTTTTGGGCTACCATTAATAGGATATTAAGAGCATTCTTGATAATTTATCTCGGGATATAAACACATACATTAGGAATAGCATCCACTTGCTGTTTATGACCCAATAAGAAGAAGCTATGTTTCTAAGTGGTAGCTCTAATTTAAGAACATTGATCCACATCAGTGATTTTTTTTTAAAGTTATGTGTTTTCTTAGAGTTGGTTTTTTTCATGGATGTATGATGAAGATGGCTATATGTAGCTAACATGGAATTCTGGTGTTCTTTTTACTTCACTTGAATGGATAAGAGTATGCTTGAAATGCCCAATCATGACTTACCATTTTACTCTGCTAATTGGAATCATCTCTCATGAATCAGGAGATATGGGAGTATGAAAAGGTCTTAGGGGCAAGAAACTATGGTGCAGTTTTTGTTTAATGTTAGGAAGAAATGATGAAAAATCCCAGTGTACAAGAAGGATACAAAAGGCTTAGCAATTTTAAAGGTTGAGCTCACATTTGAAAGTGTAATTCTATTTTAATCTCTCTCCTAATGGAAGAAAGAAGAAGACTGATTTGGTAGGGTAATCTTGTTTGAAAAATTGACAACTGTTTGGCATAAGGCCCAGATCTCTTCAAATTTTTTTGCAACTAGAAAAATGGTCTTCACTTAGGTGCTATTCATTGGAGTAAGAAAAAAGGAAAGAATACTGTTGAATCTAAAAGTGAAGTATTGACTTCATATAGTTGGAAAATAGATAATAAAATGGGAGATAGCAGACATTTTCATGTAATCAACTTCTCCCTTCCCAGATAGAAGAAATAATGTCATGATTATCAGCATAATTAACTAGCAGAGCATTAAAGATATTGAAATGTTCAGTTTACTTTTTTCCATCTCCAAATCTATACAAGTATGAAAAAAATTTTAAAGACTATTCTTTAAAACACCCTTTACACATACATCTCAGACTGAATTTACAGAGTGCTTGGTATTTGCTTTTGCCATCCAGAGACATAACTGAGTGTGAATGTTTGGAGTATTCAGGTCCAAAGCTATTCTGTTGACTTCAGTTCACTGCACATTTAGTGCATGTCCACCATGTGCCTGCTCTTGGTAGGTGCTAGGGACACAAAGAAGAATGGAACAGTTCACTGTCCACTGAATCTGACAGGCGAATAAACAACTCACCATGGTGTTGTGTGATAGAACAGTCTGCAGAAAGTAGTCTAGTGCACAAAAGAGAGAGCAGACACATCCGTATGAGTAAAATGCAAGATGAGCTTCTGGGTGATAGTGGCTTTCTGCTGTATTGAGGAGTGCATTTGAAATAGCTTGTACAGGTGATTACAACTTAGAAGATGCATTTTTGGCACAGGAAATTGTCCAAGCTAATTAGTTTCTTCTGTTCACCTGGCTTATGGACAACCTATATACTAAATTATGGATGGAAGTTAAAACTTCATGGCAATTGGGCCGGGGATATAGCTCAGTGGTTCTAGTGCCTGTCTTGCAAACGCAAGGACCCAGGTTCGATCCCCGGTAACCACATACAGTACTGGTCGTGGAGACTCACCCCAGCAGCAACCAGTACCACATACCACAGTGCCGGGCGTGGTGGCTCATGCCTGTCATCCCAGCACTTGGGAGGCAGAGGCAGGAGGATTGCTGTGATGTGAGTTGGAGGCTGAGCTCAGGGCCAGCCTGAACCACAAAGCGAGACCCTGTCTCAAAAAACCTTAAAAAAAAAAAACTTCGTGGCAATTGAGGCAGTGACTCCAAGTTTGAAATTGTTGGTCTTTGTTTTTCTGTTATTAGTCACTGAAATTCATATACTCATAACATTCTTTATTTGAGCCAGAGTTTAGTATTTAGGCAGACTCAGATTGGACCTCTTCGGGGTGAAAAGATAGCTTTATGGTCAGATTTCTATAAGTTCATCTGTCACTTGAAGCAAAATAAAAACACTGAACCAAGAAACATACAGAGGTATGGTGAAAAGGTTTATTGCTATGTGGAAGTCAAAAGTAAAGATATTGTAGGAGCGAAAAGAAAGGATAGTGCCATAGTTGGGAGTAGAAATCCAGTGAGACTAACCAAGCTTAAGCTAACTTAAAGTTAGCTTAAATTGATTCTTAAGTGTTGGGTGTGGTGGTGCATACGTGTAGTTTGAGCACTCAGGAGGCTGAGGCAGGAAGAGCACCACCAGTTTGAGGCCAGCATGGTCTTCATAGTGAGTTCAAAGCCAGCCTGAACTATCTAGGGAGACGATACAGGGTACTCTGATGTTGTGCACTTGAAATGCCCCTGTTCTGCAGGGGGAATCAAGGCTGAAAACTTAGGACATTTGTCCTATAAGTAGAGCCTCTTGTTTTCACCTTTAACATCTTTTTAACTATTGTGCAGGATTTGTGTTTGGCATTTGCATCTAAGTATGTTGACTCCTGATAAATGTTTTGTGTAGTGCTGGCTTCATCCTAACAGTACAACAGAACAGTTAATTTAGGAAAAATCAGCTTGTGTATAAGCAGGACCCAGCCACTGTTTTATAGTCACATTAGCTTCTCCTTTGGGTCTGTCAGGTTGTTCTCTAAGAAAACTGTTTTTGTGTTAGAGTTCTAGGCTCAGTTTTTCACTTAAACAGGTCCACACTGATTTTACTTATGTACTTATTGTAACTGAAGGTATCTGAGAAAGGATTTTTAGGTAGAAATTACTCAGCTTTTTAGCAGTTTTT
>PVIR01045157.1:0-10862 GCA_004026965.1 Petromus typicus
AAAAAACTTTTTTTTTTTTTAAAGTTGATTTTATGTGGATTATCTATAGAATGGAGTATTACTCTATCATAAAAAATGGCAAGTTTGAGTCATTCATACTCTAACGGACATACCTTCAGGACATACTCATAAGTGAAATAAATAGGTGACAGATGTGTAAATGCCGTATCTTTTCTCTAATACAAAAAATTGAAAATGTAAATGAGTTTTAAAATGCATGTTACATATTGTACAATAGAAACTATTCAAAAGGAAAAGGGATGGGATAAGTAATGAAGGGAAATAAAAATTTATGATGGTAATAAAAAAATGGAAACAAAGCTTATGTATATAGAGGATAGGGGTTGTAGGGTGGATAGGAGAATGGGAAAAAGTGAAAATCAAATCATGTCACATACCAGTACAAATTGTCAATGCTGAATGTGATCATGATATGTATATAAAATGTACCTAAAGTTGATTTTATTGATACATTTTATATATACATTATGATCACATTCAACATTGAGAGTTTATACCAGTAAATGATACATCCTGATTCTCATTTTTTTCTGTTCCCCTGCCCTCCCTACAGCCCCCACTCCCTATATAAATAACCTTTCTTTCCTTTTTGTTTTTTTGCCATCAACTTTTTTTCTTTCTCTTCGTTGCTTACCTCCCTCTCCATTTCCCTTTACCTTTGAACATTTTCCTATTTCACAATACCTACAATACATTTTGGAACTTATTTACACCAGAGAAATGATACAGTATTTACACATCTGTGTCCTATTTATTTCACTTGTAAGTATATCCTCAAAGTATATCCATTTGAGTATAAATGACTTAAATTTATCATTCTTTGTGGCTGAGTAATACTCTATTTTATAAAAATAAACCACATCTTTATCCAGTCTCCTATTGATGAGCATTTGGACTGTTTCCAAGATTTAGCTATCACGAACAGAGTTGCTCTAAACATGGGTACACATATGTTGCTGTGCTATAAATCTTTTCATTCTTTTGGGTATATACACAGCAGGGAAATAGGAGGGCCAAATGGAACCTCCAATCCTAGTTTTTTGAGGAATCTTCCCACTGATCTTCACAGTGGCTGTACCACTCTATATTTCTACCAACAGTGAAGAGCCAGTGTTTGTTGTTGGTTGATTTCTTGATAGCAGCCATTTTTTGTAGAGCAAGATGGACTCTCCGTGTTGCGTTCATCTGCATCTCTCAATGACCAGCAATGTTCTGCATGTGTCTCTTAGCTACCTTTACTTCTTTATCTGTTCATTTCAGATGCCCATTTTTGAATTCGATCTTTAAATTTGTGAGTGCTGATTTTTTAAGTACTCTAAATATTCTAGATAGTACTCCACTATCTGGGAAAAGGCTGGTAAAAATTCTTTCCCATATTGTAGGTTGTTTTTTATTATTTATTCTGCTGGTGGTTGTTCTTGCTATGCAGAAGCATTTTAGTAAGAAGAGATCCCAGTTGTTGATTCTTTCTGCTAGCTTCTATGCTACTGAGGTTTTATTCATAAAGTTTTTTCCTATGCAATGTCTCCAAGAGTTCTACCTAACCTATTTTCTAGCAGGTTTAATTTTTCTGCTTCACAATTTAGTTCTCTAAAGCACTTTGATTTTAGATTAGTGCCTGTTGAAAGAGGTAGATCTAGCTTTAGGCTTTGGCAGGTTGAAACCCAGTTTTTCCACACACCATTTTTTAAAGAGGCTGTCTTTCCTCCATTGAGGTTATTTGGCTCCTTTGTCAAAGATGAGGTAGCGTAGTGTATCTGGAGTTGTTTCTGGGTGTTCTAGTCTGCTCCACTGATCCTCGGTCTGTTTCTTTGCCAGTACTGTGCTGTTTCTATCACAGTGGCTTTGTAGTACAGTTTCAAGTTGGGGATTTTGATACTCTCTGCCATGTTCTTGTTTAGAATTGCTCCTGCTATTCTAGGTCTTTTCTGGGTCTGGATGAATTTTTGAATTATTTTCTCTAGCTCTGTTAAATATGCTGTTGGGATTTCAATGAAGATTGAATGAGTCTACGTAGTAGTTTTGGCTGTATGGCCATTTTGATAATATTGGTTCTTCCTACCAAGGAACAAGGGATGTCTTTCCATTTTCTGATACCCTATTCAGTCTCCATTTTCAGAGTCCTGTAGTTTTCAGAATATAGGTCTTTCACCTCCTGTGTTAGATTGATTCCTAGATATTTTGTGTTTTTTGGATGCTATTGTAAAAGGAATTGATTCTCTAATTTATCTCTTAATGAGTCTGATTTTCATGTAAAAAGGGGCTATTGATTTTTGAGAGTTGACTTTATATCCGGCGATGTTACTAAATCTGGCAATTAAGTCTAGCAGTCTTCTGGCTCTGTTTTTTGAATCTTCTATATGTCATCAGCAAATAATGACAGCTTAACTTCTTCCTGAAGAAAGAGAACATTCTGAGAATTATTTGCAATCTAGTATGATTTGCCTTTTCCACATGCAGCTGAGAAAGAGTAAAAGGAAATGTTCTTGAGTATTTCTTTTCAGCTGTGTTGGGCGGCTTACTTGTATGTTCCCAGAATCCTGAGCTTTTTATTTTATAAGCACCTCCTGCTCACTGGCAGCTGTACTAATGTGTCCCAGAAGGCTTTGCTTCTATCCATCCTATTTAGGAGTGATATTCAAAGCCAGATATGAGATTCATAGTTGTTGAAATGCAGAAAAGAAAAAGCCAGAGAATGGAGTGGGGAAGTAAGAGGCTGAGCCAGACTCGTAGGAAATGAAGGAAAGGAAAAATATCCCGTGCACCCAATAGACACGATAATAAATGTTTCTGAATGATGGGTAATTGTGCTGGATCAGCTACTAAGTGTTTTACATCCAGAAGCCATTGCCTCCTTTTTTGGACAAAGAAAGGAAACCTAAAATAGAATATTCCCTGAGTACACTTTTAATCATCCTGTCTTCACAGTATTGTAAAAGTTTGGGGGAAAAAAAGGACCTTGGAATATATTTGTGAGAGAACTGCCTGAGAATTTTGTGGTTAACTCAGTAAACACAGATGAAAGGACCTGGGCTAGGTGCTGTAAGAAATCTAAAGATAGAGAGGGCTCGAGCTGCGTTCTCTAGGCACCTGCAGTCTTTCAGGAGGAGCAGCTAGCACACAAAGAGAAGCACTGGAAAAATGATATGTCCTGGAGAACACAGAGCATGTGCCTCTATGACACAGAGTTTACAGCGGAGTGGAAATTTGGGACAAAGCTTTGCTATTCAGATCCTTAAAGGATGAGTAGGAGTTCAAGAAATTTTTAAGCAGGATGCATATGTGGGGAAGGATCAGTACGAACAAAATTTCAGAAATTGAAAAGGTAAAATGTAACATTTCTAGGAAGTAGCAAATAAGCAGGTTTGACTAGTGCAGGATCAGTTGAAAGAGTGATGAGCTGCATATATGGATTTTTCATCTGTATCTTTTTCCAAAGTGGGAAGGAGAAGGTAATATACTTGTGGAGCACCTACTATGCACAGGGCACTGAATTCATTTGTGTGTCCTGTGTCTTCTGTCTTCACTGTAACCCTGTGGAAGAGGTGCAGTTATCTCTACCTTAGAGCTAAAGTAAAACAAGTTCTCAAAAGTTCATTTCCTTAGCATCTTTAAGCAAGTAAGGAGGTAAAACTAGGAACCGAATCTAGATTCCCATGAATCCATAGTCCTTCTTTGTTGTCCTGGATCGACTACACTTAGAATATGGACTTCACGCTTTGTGTGATAGACCTTAGTGAACCATTGGCAGTCCAGGACTTGGAATAATTTATGTAGTGGAGAAAGAGGAGACCAGAAATGAGAAGGCCTGGTACGGGTCTCCACAGTGACAGGCTGTAAACTCCAAGGAGTAGTTGGGATGAGGAAAGGAGAGATAATACAGAGATGTTGTAAAGAAATAATTTATACCTTTCAAAATTTAAGGAGCAAGTAAGAGAAGTCAGAGACAACTTCAGCCTACAAGCTTCAGGACAAGTACGGCCAGAGTATGCAGTTTTGGGAATAATTCCTGTTATGCTCAGTACTGAGCTCTTTGTGATGCCATTTTGGACTCTAAGCCTGAAGCCAGCCCAGCAGAGGGGAATATCTGTGTCCTCTTATACAGATGAGGGAGCTGAGGGTCTGGAAAGTTAAACAAGTTGCCATGTCTCTTTTCCCAGAAAAGTGGATGAGATTAATGCGCAGTTTCAGGAAATTTAGGACCCCCATAAGCTGTGAATGAAACTTTAGTAAGAATTCCTAATAACAAGAAACATCACTGGGGCTATTCAGTTCTATCTTGGTTAGAGTTAGGTTCCAATATAAAAAGCAGAAAATACCAACATCAGTAGCTTGAACAGGGTTATTTCCTCTCACCCATACGAAAATAGTGGCCTAGAACTGAGTAACTGAAGCTCTGAGGCTCCAGCATCTCCCAGCTTCGTGCTGCTTCACTGTCCCCAGTGCTTGGTCCTCCTTCAGGGCCAGTCAGGGGGGATGCACGGGCTTCAAGCAGCCTGACCCAGCTCCAGCCATAGAAAAGAAAGGGACAAAATTATCAGACCTCCTCCCTTGAGGAATATTTGTTGGAACCCACACCCTGTACTGCTGTGTTGCCAAGTATCGCAGAGTCCAGAGTTGTCACACGGCCATGCCCAGTTAAAAGGGAAATTGAGGCTTATTCACTGAGGAGGAAGAGAAGGAGAGATACTCAGAGACAAGAGCACGCTCTGCATACAGCACTGCATGATCCCTGAGGACCTGAGTCCCAACTGTGTTATGCCCAGCAGTCCTGCGACTGGCATCTGCTCCTACCTGATGGTGACATGCATCATTCAGTCTGTTATGCAAGGAAAAAATCCATTTTGTATTTTATTAATGAAAGATCTGCGGGGGCAGAATTTGTAAAAGAAAACAACCCAAATGTGACTTTTGAAATAAGTACATAGTTTGAAATGCTAACATTCCTTGCCCTTCAAAAAGAGTAAGAGGTGGGGAAGGAATCTGTCAGTAAGATGTGCTTTTAAAGTAAATGGAAAACATTCGCAAGCTGGAAGAATACTGAAGTCATTTTTGTCCTGTCACTTTATTTGGTGGTAGAAATTTTATTAGCCCATTTCTCTCTTCCTATTAAATATCCCTGTATTTAAAGGGGGGAGGAGCTATTTCTTTTTGGAAACAAGAAAATATGCTTAACAATCAGAATGTGTTTGATGTTCATGCTCAGTATTGAAAACGTTAGAGATGTAAAAAAAAAAAGATAAAACAAAACAATATTAAATATAAATGGATGTCTTATGATCATCTTTTTATGAGTTAGTGTCGACCAGATTAAAGTACTTTTTCCTATGTGATTAACAGTTACAACCATTATTCATTATACATAGATCATCCCTGGAAAGGTGCATTGTTGAAGAGAGCAACACACAGGAGAAAAGGGAAAGACAAAAAGTGAATGTAACCCATTTCTTCAGAGCACAGATTCTAGAGCTGAACTCTCCAGCTCCAAATCCAAGCTTAGCTGGTAACTTCAGGCAGGTTATGCAGCTTTTGTATCCTCTAGCTTCATCATCCATAAATTAGGGTTAATAATAGCCCATACCTTTTTTAAAAGTTGGGAGGAATGATTGCTGAATGTAAAAAGTACTTAGGACCCTGTGTCGCACACAGTAGATAGACACTCTGTCAATGGTAGCAGTTACTGTATTCTGCTGTTCTCTGTGTACAGATACTGATTTGCCATTTGCTTTGCCTTAAATTGTAAATGTTAGAGAACAATTGAGCTTTGACTGCAAACTAGAAATTCTTCATCCCTTTACCCATATTTTTATATAGAGACATTGGCCTGAAAAATGTACACGTGCCTGCTAATTTTTTATTCAATTCTAAGAAAGCCAAACTTGGTTAGCTTACTTGTTTTGTAGTACCAGCTTCAAATGGTACATCAGAATTGATGACCATGGTTCTTTTATGCTATTAGCTTCTTTTCTTTTAGCAACTTTATTGAACTACAGCTGACATACTATACCCATTTTAAAAGTACAATTCAATGAGTTTTACTATAGTCATAGAGTTGTGCAGTCACTCCCATACTTAAGAAAGAAAACTAATACCATTTAACTATCACCCTTCAATCTCTTTGTCCTACAGGCCTAAGCAACTATCTACTATCTAAAATTGACTTTTTATTTCTATATATCTGCTTATTCTGTACAGCTCATTAAATGAGATATATGATCTTTTGTGACTAGTTTCTGTTATTTAACATAATGTTTGAAGTCTATTCATATTATACTGTAGATCATATTTCATTTCTTATGTGGATATACCAATCACACTTGTCCATTCACTATTAGTTATTGTAAGCTTTGAATCTTTATCCTCTTTATGTAGATTTTTAGTCTACCCTACAAACTTTAGGAGAAGACTGAAAGATGATGATGATTAATATTTACAACACTCTCTTACATGTATTATCTCAAAAAGTTTATAATCTTAAATTTCTTGAAACAGTACATCAGCAGTGATTATTATTAAGAATATAACATATGCTATAGTCAGTATACAGAGCAAGAAGCTAATTTGATAGTAGATGAACTTGATAAAAAGGCTTAAAGCAAGATCCATGAGACATTTAGGCTTTATTCCATAAATTCTTTATTCTGTGATAATAGTCATTCAAATGGTCATTGAGCTGAGCCAAATCCATATCCAGTTACAGAGGAAAGGACAAATTAGGTTGGATAGAGACCTGTTTCTATCAATTGCAGTTACTCAGAAGTAATAATGACAGTTGGAAAGAGAAAATGAATGTAAGGGATGGCTGGAGAGAAAATGAACAGGTTTCAGTTCTAGAATGTGACCTATAATAGGAGAGAAAAATTAAAGAGACTCTGTCTATTCTAGAAGGCTAAATAAATGGAACACCATAATTAACAGGAACTAAAAACATCGGAAGAAATTGAGTAGGTAGGAGTGTGGGAGAGATACGTTCTGTACTGAACACTTAGTGTTTAAGGTTTTAGAGGAGTAATTAGTAAAATGCTTATGAGAAATTTGGAAATGGGGGTTGACAATTGAAAGAGGCAGATTATTTAAGAAATAGCTTCAGGAGTCATACTCTTCAGGTAAAAATTGAAGCCATGCGAGTAAAATAGAAATTACACTCAGAAAAAAATGAAAATAAGAGAAAGAACCACAAGAATGCTTACTAATGCCAGTAAATAGACAGTAGGTTAGGAATTTTGTGAGTTGAATGATGTCAAGAAAACTGAAGATAGAACCACAAGGAAACTTACTACATCCACTAAATAAATAGTAGACTAGGAATTGGGCTGAGTTGAATGATGCCCTTCTCAAACTCATCCCTACCATGAACCAGAGAGTATGGTTTTATTTGGAAATAACTCTTTGTATATATAGTTAGATTGTGATAGTGTCATTACTAGATAAGTGTAAGTTAAAATCCAGAGGTCAGTATCTTTGTACCTCAAAGAAGATTTCAACAAGACACAAATGTAAAAGGGAAAGACCATGTGCAGGTGGAGGGAGACCTTGTCATGTGGGAGCTGCAAGCCAAGGAGCACCAAGCATTGAGTGGAGCTATCAGGAACTAGGGAGACCCAGGGATGCTGCCTTGGAACATTGAGAGGAAGCAGGGCCCTTCACTTTATCCTTCTGGCTTCCAGAACTGCAAAAGAATCGATTTCTGTTCTTTTAAACCACTGAATTTGGGCTAACTTGCTGTGGAAGCTCTAGGAAGCTGATTCAGGAATCAGTAAGGATGTGGTCAAAGACAAGATGGACACACAGCGTCATGAACGTCCAGGCATAGTGAAGTTTCAGGAAGCTTGAGAACTTAGTATTATCACGTCCACAACAGTAGTCTGTGGACTGGTAAGGTGGAAAGCAAAGTGTGAATTTGACAAGTTTGAGGTCACTGTTAACCAGTTTTAATCACCAACTTTGAGGTCACTGCTAACTTTGACCAGTTTTAGTCACCAAAGTACCACCAAAGTGGCGGAACCTTTCCGTTGTGGTGCCCCGCCTCCTTCTTACATTCCCTTTGGCCTGCTCTGTTACTTGATTGTGATTCCCACAGAGTAGAGGCCTATCCCTCCCTATTTGACAAGAGTTTTTCTGTTGTCTAGAAAACTAGAATATATGTGTTCCTCAGTATTTGTGGGAAGCATGAAAGGATAAAAGAAGTTAGGAATTAGAAAAAATGTTATATAAGTTTCCTTTATGCTTGATTCTAGGACAAGGAGGAAGAGGTTGGTAGGAGCAGTTGTAAATAAAGAGTTGAATGATAAAATTAAGTTCTTAGAGATAAATGAGTGATGTCAGTTTATTTTGGTTTGGTTTGGTTTCAGTTTTTTTGTTTGTTTGAGACAGTCTCACTGTAGTTCAGGCTGGCCTTCAGCTCCCTGCACAGCCCAGGCTAACCTTGAACTCACAGCTCTCCTGCCTCAGCTTTCTGAGTGCTGGAATTACAGGTGTACGATACCACACCTGGCAAGGTATCAATTCAAAAACATCTTGATATGGCATTTGCTCAAATGATAGTTTGGCATATTTAAATTCTGTTATGAAGTAGCAAACAAATCTGACAAGAGGCAATATACTAAGGACAGAAAATAGACTTTTAATACTGAGGGTATGATACTTTAAAAGGTGATTTTTTTCCTGCTTCCCCAGTTTGTTGTTCCCCTGTTTAGTACTGGCTGTTATGCTAAGAGCTTTAGATAATTATCCCAATTAATCTATGTGCTACAAAAACTTGTTCATATTTTATAAAAACCATTATCTTATTTAACAGATGATAAAGTTCAGTTTAAAGAAATTTCCCATTGGCATAGCACTGGTCAATAATAAAGCTAGGATTCTATCTCAGGGGTTGTGATTTTGGAACTTATACTCATAACTACAGAGATGGATGTATAGATGGATGAGCAACTCTCTCTTCTTGAACTTCGGTGCTTCAGGGAATCATTTTTAAGGTTTTTTTGTTTGGTTGGTTGGTTTTTTTTTTTTAATTTTTTTTTTTAAGGTTTTTTGAGACAGGGTTTCACTTTGTGGTTCAGGCTGGCCCTGAGCTCAGCCTCCAACTCACATCACAGCAATCCTCCTGCCTCTGCCTCCCGAGTGCTGGGATTACAGGTGTGCGTCACCACTCCCAGCACTGTGGTATGTGGTACTGGTTGCTGCTGGGGTGAGTCTCGACGCCCAGTATTGTTATGTGGTTACCAGGGATCGAACCCAGGCCCTTGCGCTTGCAAGACAGGCGCTGGAACCACTGAGCTAAATCCCCGGCCCTATTCTTTCTTTTTTTACATTACTCCTAACTAAGAACATTCAAATTGATTTGACTGGGGAGGTGGTTTTCTGGTAATTTCCCTCTTAAAAAGTTTTAAACTTTTATCAGGAAAAATCTCACACACAGAATAAAAATGAGAGAGTAATACAGTTAACTGTGCATCTTACACCCATGTTTAGTAATTACCAATATATCATTGTTCTTGCTACGTCAAATCCTGTAGCTGCTTTCTACTGATAGTGCTCTACCGTATTTTAAAGTCTCAGATAGCATATCATTTCAACCATATTATCAGAACACACAAAATTAATAAATAGTTCCTTAGTATAGAATAATGGAATATGTTTTATTATCCCCTATTTTCTTAAAAAAACCTTTTATTTTTAGGAGGTTGCTGTCTGAGTTAGGACCCCGATCAGATTTATATACCTACATTGATGGACATCCCTTTCGTACATAAAATAGTTTGCTCTCTTCTTGCACATGACATTTATTTTTTCAAAATATTAGATCATTTCATCTGGAAAATGTCACATATTTTGAATGTGGTTTGTTGTATCTTTTTATTTTCAGTACATTCTTCTACCTCCCCCCACCACCTTTTTTGTAATATCATAGTCGTAGCATCCGAGGTAAATTCTTTGCGAGACAATACTTTACAAAAAACATACTATTATTCTTGTTGCATCACAATAGAAGACAAATGTGCTAAAATTAATCATGTGTTATCAGTCTGACCCCCCCTAAAGCCCCATCAACATTTCTTTCATGTACCAGTGGTGAAACCCAGGAGTGCTCTATCACTGAGCTTCATCCTTTGTATTACTCCTTTTTTGAAACAAAGTCTCCCTAACTTTTCCAGCCTGAGATCCTTATGCCTCCACCTTGTGGATGTACCACCACACCCAGCTCCCCCATTAATTATTATTTTTTTTTTTTTTGGTGGTCCCAGGGCTTGAACTTGGGCACTTATGCTTGTGAGGTAGGCATGGTACCACTGAGCTAAATCCCTGACCCCCATCAATCTTTTAAACAGTGGTTTTAAGCAGCCAGTGATATGTGCTGTGGTTTATCCATAGTTTCTCAAACCTTAAGAAACTAAGATCAGCGATACATTTTTCACTAAGAAGCAGCCTGCATGTATGAGCAGTTTGTCTTCCAGAAATTCTGTTTGTCAGTTTACCTAGATGTTCTGCTTTGCTCTTCTTCAAGTCTCATGCATTCTGTATATCATTGGAATTTGATAGATAATGAAACTGCAAATAGATTAATTTGTCAAGATTACATAGCAAATAAATAAACTCAGTTATGAAGGTTACAACAGTTCTTTAAATTTAAAAAAAAAACAACCAGAAAGACATTAATTGATAAATAAGATACATCAAACTGAATGAGGGTGAGAACATCAATAACACTGTATTATTGTCAACAAAATGTTAATATCATATAAGATTTGTACTTCTCTTGCTTCAATTCTTTAACATTTTTGAGCGAAGCAAATGATTTATCAGAGTTTATCCCTTTAAGGAGCTAAAAATGCAAGTTG
>PVIR01045158.1:0-10869 GCA_004026965.1 Petromus typicus
TCAAACATAAAATTATCATATGACTCAGCCAGGCCACTCCTAGGTAGCCGCATGCTAGCGATGGGTGACAGGTTCTGAGGAGTGCATTGCTGGGCGACTGCCTCATCGTCCTAGTGTGACCCAGACCTGGGTGGTACAGGGTATGCGGGATCGCCATGCTCAACGTGGTCAGGTGTCGTGGTGAACATGACTGTCCAGATCCAAGAGAAACGGAAACGCATTCACACAAACACTCACGCGCAAATGTTCACAGTGGGGTTATTCCTAAGAGCCGCAAATGGGACGCTCCAAATAAACATCACCATCGCCTGAGGAACAGGCAAATAACGCGCAGCCGCACGACGGAATGTTACTCGGTAAGAAGAAAGGATGAAATGCCGATGCCGAGATATCCCGCTGAGCAGACCAACAAAGGGCCTTGTGAAGCATGATTCTATAGCCTCAAAATCTGCATAATCGGCGAATCCTCGGAGACAGGAAACGGCGCGGCGGCTGCCAAGGACCCGGATGGAGGAATAGGCGTGCCCATTCGTGGGTCCAGGGTTTCTTTTGGGGGTGATGGAAATGCCGTGAGGTTAGTGGTGATGGTTACCCACTTGTGAGTAGACTAAAAACCACTGAACTGCACGGAGAATTGTATGACATTACATCTTGATTAGAATTTAAAATAAATACTAACACCGTCTGCGGAAAGGGTTAGTCGTACATACATCACTTCCAGTCCTGGCTTCCACACAGCCCTTCTTGACCCCAAGCTCCTTCAGGCTTAGAATCTGGACTTGTCACCAGTACTCAGACACCTTGTGTGATTCCAAGAACGTATAATGATGATTAAATATGAACTTAAGTGAGTTAATGAGTGATAAATTATAATGAAGTAAATAAACATGAAGACACGTGTCCCCCTCCGGCCTCTGTCCCTGACTCCTCCTGTGTAGGATTCTTATAGAGTGAGGGGCACCCACAGGAGGTGCCTGAGTATGCGCTGAAAGAACAGGTACGAGGACACCTGTTGCCCCAGCCCTGGTCTCCTAGAAGAATGTCCCCAGCATTCAGGACCGCCAGGCAAGACTGCTGGCCACGCAGACCACCAGACTTGGAGCGGTGTCGGGTGTCCAGCTGGGGGATCCGCAGCCTTCACAACCACTCTAGGTCCTTCCCGACGCCCCTGGATCTGGGCAGCACTGGGACAGCAGGACCTCAAGCGAGGCAGGGGAACAGGTGGCTGTCATCTGCCATCATACTGCAGGTCCCACGTACCTGACTCAAGGTGGATTAAGCCAATCCGTAACTGGAGCGGCTCAGGGGAGCGGCCATGGCGTGGCTTGAGTCGGGGCTCGGCCTCTTCACGCCTCATCCAGCGTCTGCCTGAATCCAAGGCTTGTCCCTCCACACCCTGAGTCAGCTTCCAAGCCCAGCCTGGAAGAAAAGGGGAAGGAAGGAAGAAAGAGACAGAGACAGTTTTCTGTTTGTTTGTTTCAGGGGCTGTTTTAGAGGGAAAAGAAAATGATTTTTTTTTTCATACTGCTCTTCTGAAACTTTGGTGTAGGGATGACATTACACTGCTGCCTTCAGCCTAAACCCAACCACATCCACATTCTCTCTCTCTCTCTCTCTCTCTCTCTCTCTCTCTCTCACACACACACACACACACACACACACACACCAGGGATGGAATCCGCTTCCCGAAATATGTAGCCGAGCGGGGAAAAGTGAATGTAAAGTAAAGCCCCGGGTACCACCAAGACAGAGAGCAATTGCTGGGGAAGGAGAGGCAGGTGCGCTCTCTCCCCAGAGCTCGGCACGGCCTCAGGAACCCTGTCAGAGAACTACCCGCTCTGTCGCCCACCGATGCCTCATCCATCCTTCTGTCTGTCCCTTCCCGGCTCCTGAGGGCCCCAGGGGCTGAGTGCCTAGGTGAGAACAAGATTTCACGGCCCGATAAGTGGAAGGGCCACTTCCGATCACCTCCAGGTCCTCGGTTCTGGCTGACACAGTGAGCGTGTGTCTAGAGTTCTGAGCGGTAGGGTGCGGCGCTTTCCTGAGAAAGACCCGGCTCGGCGCCACCCGCACCGACAGCGGCCAGGGACAGATGAGAAGTTCCTGCCGTAAACGTGGGGTGCAGTTAACTGCCTGTATTCATAAGGGCTGGGGAGGTGTCTGGGCCCCAGAACGAGTGGTCCCCTTCTTCCTGATGCTTCCCTGTGTCCTAGTTGTGGGGACACAGGGGTGGAGAAGTCTGCAGGACTCCTGGGTCGGATGAAGCACTGGCCGGGATACTTCAAGCCCCCAGGAGCGGGGAGAAGGGATGTTTCAGATGGATGGTGGAGGGGCCCAAGGACGCCTCGTCCCAGAGGGTGTCTAGGACTCCTCTCCTGGCTTTGGGAAGTTCCTTTCTTTGAAGACAGCCATAAACCACTTGGTCTGAACAGATTTGGAAACGGGACCCGACGCAGGTGTCGCGTGGGTGAGGGGTTCCAGGAGCGGGTTCCTGGGGGCGCCCCGAAGCCGAGGGGCGCGAGGGGAGAAGCGGAAAAAAGGGAGGGCGCCGAGGCCCAGCCGGCCCGCCGCCCAGGTGGCAGAGGGGCCGAGATTGGCCCGGGGCCAGGCGGGCCGCCCCTCCCCGCGCTCAGCCCTCCCACTTCCTCCGCGCCGCGGTGCAGGAGCCGGCGCCGCGCTCAGAGGCTCGAGGCGCAGTAGCCGGAGGCTCCGCTCACCGCCCGACCTCGCCGCGCGGCCATGGACTTGTCCCGGGGCCTCGTGGTGGCCTGGGCACTCAGCCTGTGGCCAGGTACGTGTCCCCTTGCCTCCCTTTGCTGCGAGTCCCTCTTTGCCTGAGCCTCGGTCCTGGTGCCAGGAGCGGGACGCGACGCGACGCGCCTCCCGGGGTGGGAGCCAGGCTGCTAGAGGGGACCTGGGTCCCTCGGAACCGGCTGCAGCACAGCGGCCGCAAGTCCCGCCGAGGAGGGCGGTGCGCGTCAGCGACTAGGAGCTGGGACACCGGTGCGGCTGGGAAGAGGGGAGAGTACAGGGACTGGTGGCACTGCCTGGGGTCCCCCCGGGGTGCTCGGGCATCTCATTCTGGAGCACAGAGGGCACGCATGCCTGCCGAGGGGGGACCCTCGGCTGCGCCCCTGCCTGTTCGAGGACGAAGCGACCCGAGGTCACGGAGCCTGGCGCGCCGCACCCGGACTGGGGAGACCCGGGTGATCTCTGCTCAGAGTCCCTCCGGCTGGGGACCCAGCTGAGCTCCGGAGCATTCGCCTGGGCGGTGTCCAGCCCGCCGTAGCCCGGGACCCGCAGCCTGGGATCGCGGGAAAAGTTGCCCGAAAGGGTAGAGCAGCCCTGACCGGTGCTCGGAATTAGGCAATTAGTCAACCCAGGGAAGCCGTGGTTCAGGCTCGAGCCGCCTAATTGCCTAATGCCCTCCAGGTGCCAGGATGGCCAGCTCAGGCTCTGGACAGTGCGGGACCCGAGCCCCACGGGGAGGGGCCGAGATGGGGTGAGCAGGGGAGGTCAGCCTCAGGGACGGCAGAGAGCTGCCTTGCGGAGCACTGGAGATGCGCTTCGGTGAGACCCCAGGACCCGCACTCAAGTGGCTGCCTCAGAGGTGGGGCGGAGAAGGCTTTGGACTTAGTCTGTACAGCCCTGTGCGTTGCTTAGGTGGCTTCCGGAGCAGGTTCCCCGGGGGTTGGCGGGGACAGTGGATAAGCATTCTGAGTCCTTGGATTCCAGAGGCCGAGTAAGAAAAACTAGCAGCCCGACGCACAGTAGGGCTCCATCGGCTGGCTGTGGTGTTGAGAGAGAGCAGGTCGGTGGCAGGGACATCTGAAGACAGGGTTTGTGACTCAGAGCTGCCTTTCGACGGAGAAAACCACTCCTGCGTTCTGTCTGCTCAGTTTGGATTCCTGCAATGTGGGATTCATTAAAGATATCAATCAAGCGGGAAGCAACATCTGCTTACAAGGAGCTGGGGGTGGAGCGCGGCGCGTGTGCAGCCAGAGGACAAGGCAAGACCAGGGGCGGCGAAACAGAAGCTCCAGGGAGCCGTGGGGAGAAAGTGGGCCGAGTTCACATACAGAAGCCCAGGCTCCGGCTGGGTTAGCCATGGGGGCTTCCTGGAGGAGGGGACAATTTACACGGACAAGTGAGGAGGAGATGGAGCTGAAGTGAGCCTGTTTGTATTGTAGGGCACTGTCTCCTGAAAGCAGTTGGTTGCTTATCATTTGCTTATTTGTTGTTTTGGCAATGCCAGGGATTAAACTCAGGGTCTTCACACTGAACTATCACACCAGCCTTTATTTTATTGCATATTTTGAGACAGGGTCTAGCTAGGCTTGAACTTGCAACCCTTCTGCTACAGTCTCCTAGAAACCTGAAATTCCTCCGTGCCCAGCCCTCCTGGGATTAAAGAACAAAAAGATGACTATTTTAAAACCACAGAGACCAGCCTGGCCAGGGTGAACCCTTAGGCAGGGGAGCTCTCAGACTTGTTTAGGTCTGCTCCCCAGTTCCGGAGCTGGATACAGTGTGGATGTCACTGGCAAGTTTGTCTCTGGGTGATGTCACAGCTGGGCTGGACCAGGGACCTGCGAGAGGGCAGGTTGGGAACGAATCCTCACAAAGGCCATCGGATTTCAGTCACTACCTTTCTGGAGTTTCCATCCAGATTGGACAAGGGGAAGGGGTAGACACATTTGTCAAAAAAAGCACCCCCAAGAAGCAAACAAATCCAAAGACATATAGCTGATCTTTAAGGAGAAGGCCCTGGGTCTTTCTTCTTAGGAATGGGCTGATGTCTGCTGGTCAGGACTTCGTACCTCTGACGAGTTACTGTACACCTTTGTGCCTCAGTTTCCTCTCCTGCAAAGTCATGGAAATAATAGAATTTATAGTTATCACAAAGGTGAAATGAGCAAATGTATGTGCAGTGCATGGCCAGTGTCAGGTGGGTATCGAGAGGTCAGGGAGGCTGGCTGTCTTCTCTAGCATGTCATAGTCCTAAGGACCTGAGGGTGCACAGACACGTCCCTTTCAAAGTCAAGTTCACAAGAGAAGTCTATGAAAAGTGTATCAAAATGTGCCAAGGCCCCAGTAAACTTACTTAGCTCCCCGCCATCATAGTGGAAGTTGCAGTGAGGACTTCAAGGTGGTTTTTATCGTTGAAATTGTCTGAGCAGAGGGACCAGACCCTTCAGTGTGGCCCTAGGGTGTCCTTGGGGGTGAGGATCCTATTGGACAGGAAAAGCTCCTATGGACAGTCACAGAGCCAGGCACTAGGGATGCGCCAAGGTCCCGGCCCTGCTTTCCACCTGGGGGAGCTGCGAAGGAGACAGCATGTCACTGTTGTTGTGACTCCATTTGTCCACCTTGCTGGGAGATTGTCAGCCAAGCTCCTTTGCCCCCATGAGCCGAGGAGCCTCCAGAGCCCTCCACCCCACAGCTAGGCCTATGGGTCTGAGGAGGTGGGGTACAGTCACTCTGCTCAGTACCTCTCATATCTCCCAACTTGGGCCCCGGGTCTCTGTACCCTTCTCACCATTTCAGCTGAGGAACACAGAATCCTCTCACCCCTGTGAACCTCCTTCCTGTCCCCCAGTGGCAGAGCCTTCCCTCCGTCCTCACCCCTACACTGCCTGAAACATCCTATTTCTCAGGATGGAGCCGTGATCTGAGATGCCCGGGGTTGGCTCTTGCTTTGTAGTGCGGAGTTCCTTGGAGGGATTTAAGAAAATGTTTACTGTCCGTGATGCCCAGTTTGGGGTGTCACCACCTCACCACAGGACTGGATCTTCCTGTAGAAGATGTAGGTAATCATTGCCGCCAACTGTGGAGAGAAGGGGCTGTTGCGATCCTCCCTGGACAGTGACAGCCCCTGGCTGACTCGGCGAGGGCCAGCTCCAAGACAGACAACACAAATGCTCTTATGCATCTCAAAAGTGGCACCTCTGTTGGTCACTCAATGCCCCTTCCTTGGCCTTCCAACCCCCAAATCGCAGGTTCTCACCAAGAATCCCACATGCCCTCAGTGTGGAAGGTTTGCTAGCAGGGGCAGAGGTCCCAGGTGGGGACTGTCTCCAACCCCACTGTGTCCATCCTGGTCCATGTCAATCCCATCCCAAATGAGTGTCCAGGAGCGTGTTACCAGTGAGAGGAGAAGAGCAGGAGGGAGACAGAGTTGGGCATCTGGTAAACCAGGCATAACTGAGCCACATGGAGCTTGTATCCTGTGGGTTTACAGCCGCACAGCAGGTCTTCAGCAGGGACAGGGCCCCGGAGCACTGCCTGGGTTCGGACACTGTCTGTCTGGGCAGCCCAGGGGTTGAGTCCCTCCCTGTGAGGTGGATAGAAGAGAACTTCTTGGGCCAAGCCTGGGTCAGCCACCCAGAGTCGAGTGCTTGGAACTTGGCCCCTTGGTCCCCCTAAGGCCTCCATTCCCAGGGACTGTCGCTGCCCCTCATCGAGATCTGATTGCCACCAGCACCATGTTCAGTGCTTTCTGGCATCTCAGGCCTTGCTGCAGCCATGTGGGTTCTGCGTGAGGACAGTGCAAATTCACGCCCATCGGCAGAGGCAGTGGCAGCGCCCTCTGACCCTCCAGCCACTGCCTCTCACCCGTGAATAATGCTCTCTTTAGAAAATGGGTCCTGAGATGAAAGAGAAGCCACCCGTGGGACCATGAGATGAGGGTGCCAACCGCGCCCTCCCCGCCTGCCAGCCCACTTTGCCCCCTCCCATTTGCTAGACTATTGGTGGATCCTCCACGCAAGGTGCTGGTGTGCCACAGTGAGAGGGTCCTCCTAGGGTGCCCAGGGCACAAGTCTCTGTCCTTCGCCTCTCTCGGGGCCAGCAGAGCAGCTGCCACCTGCCCCAAGTGCCCAAAGCCCGCAGTGCCTCCTTGTGGGCCAGGCTGGGCAGCCTCTGCTCCCTGCCCTGCCGGCTCCTGCCCCGTCCCCCAGTCCTCCAGCCTGTTCGGTTGATTCCTGCTGAAAGTGCCCTTGGGTGCTGCCCACTGTGCCACCCACAGGGATTTGCTTTATAACTGGGCTGTGCCCTCCGCCCACCCGGTAACTCCAGGCACCTGGCTGCTGCTGGCAGAGGAAGCAGGTGAAGCAAGGGACCCACTGGCCTGGCCTGGCCCATTGGCCGCTTCTCCATCCAGCCACATGCGCCCTCCCCAGGCTGTCACTGCCGGGCAGCCTTCTATGTATGGTAAAAAGCCTGTGGCCTGGTGTTGCCGCTGGAAAGCGGGCAGAGGTTTCTCCACGTGGCGTGTGGGGCAAGTTAGGCAAGTTGCTATAACAACACGCTGCAGGATGCCAAACAGGATGACACAGTAAGGGGCTCCTGCTACCTCACCAGCTGATGGCTTTCTTCCCTTGGGCAGCGGAGCCAGACCCCAGACCGTCAGAAATCCTGGCCCTGCGGATTTCCAGGGCCTGTCTCTCCTCTTACAGATCAAAAGGTTGGGTGTCTGGAAGGCATGGAAAAATCATGCAATGGGCTGCAGCGGTCTGCAGAGAGTACTGCTGTAGTCCCTTGTGTCAGGAGGAGCTGAAGCAGAGCCGATGGGTCTGTTGGATGGATGGAGAAACTGAGGCTCTTCAAGTTTTAGTGATTTTTTCCCCAAGAACTCATGGGCATTCAGGGCCAGGTCTTCTGAGTAAGGGTGAGTCTGGAACCTACTTTGCTGTAGCCATCAAGGGAATTCGGGGAGTGAATGATGCTACATCCAGAGGAATGAACTTGGAGACACAGCTGTTCTCTGAGTCCTTAGACACCGCTTCACAACCATGAGGGACCTAGTGCAAGTGAAGATTCGAGGCTCTGTGCTTAAATGTTACCAGCAGGTTCAAGCTGGCCCCGGAAGAACACGAATTGAATCCAAGGTGCTTCTGCTCAGGGTCCCCTCAGCCCCCTCTGACCCTGGGCTTCATGTTAGACACGGTGCAGCCTCTGGCCTCCACTCTGCTGTCCTGAGTCCTCGAGCACCTCTGTCCGTCCCTCCAGCTGCTCCAGTCATCCTCAGGTCCCTGCTCGGCCCCCCCGCAGGCCTCACCTTACCTGTCCCCTTGATCAGCACCGGGGGCCCTGCTTGTGTGAGCTCAAGGTCTCCCGGCCTTCCGCCCTCTTGCTGTGGCCCCATCACCTGAGCCTCCTCCCGCTGCCCCGGAGTCTTGACGCCACCTCGCTGATGACCCCTGCGTCCCCAGCTCACCCTGCACAGGGCCACACATAGTAGTTGCCCGGTGAATGTGTGTCAAAGGACTGAGACTGGAGACAGGAAATACTCGGGGCAGGACAGGTGTCCTGGCAGGTCCTGGCCAGCAGTGTGGGTGCTGTGAGAGTAAAGGGTGAGGACCGAGAGCTCCTGTCTTCCGAGTACCTTGTGGCTTTATAGAAGACAGCAGAATTTTTGGGTAAATAAGTATAATACAAGAAAAGTTCTAAGGGCTGTAAGAGCTACACATAAAAGACTCTGGGGTCAGAAAGGGGAAGAAAGACTTTTGGCAGGGACTGGTCTGGCAGCAGGGGGTGGGTAGAGAGCGTGTCTGGGTGGAGCCCCTGATGCTGTGTTGCATGTGCTGGACGTATGTCTGGGGGAGACTGCCAAGAAGCCAGGTCGGGCCCTTGAGAAGGAATCCAGATAGTGACTGGCATTTGGATGTAGCACGTGGGAGCCATGGAAGGTTTCTGAGGGAGAGTAGGTACATGTGCTCATCTGTGTTCAGAGAAGTTTCCCAAGAGGAGAGCGAAGTCGAGTGTGATACAGGGCCATGGGGAGCAGGTGGAACAATAGAGCAACTATTGCAGTGATAGGGCGGAGGCAGCAGGACGCCAGAGCCCACGTGGAAGGTGGGTGGACGAGAGCAGAGAGAACCTGTAGGGTCTAAACCCCGAGAGCCCTGGGTAGCTGGAGAAGGGCAGGTGCCCATGGCCGGAGGAGGGCGTGAGGGTGGGAGGCGGCTCCAGGAGAGGAGGCTGAGTCAGTACAGGGCATGCAGTCAGTGTGAGGCGGGGCAGGACGGAGCTGTTGGAAGCGGCCCTTGGGCGGCCCATGTGCTGGCCGGGAGCTCAGAAGCCTGTGAGATTCAGAGCATTTTGACCAGAGCTGTAGCAGGATCAGGGTGAGCTCAAGGGCCACACGATGCAAAACCTGTGTCCCAACGTCCTGTCCCCCCTACCCCCTGAGTGATTCATGCTCTCAAGTTAAAGAGACTCAGAGTTGGGGTTTTAAACCTCTTAGAGCGGGAGAGAAAGCACGGTGTGGCCCTGCCAGACCACAAGCCAAACATCGGCTGTGGAATGTGCTTACTGCTACCTCGAGGCGGCCTGGGGCCCTAGCGCAGCCAAACTATCACCAAGATGGTCTCTGGTCCTGGCGCTGGCTTCATTGTGGACCCTCCCAGCCCCAGACCTGTGGTAGCTCCTGGTCTGTGTCCCCTCCCATGTCTGCTCAAGGGACTCAGACCAGCAGGCAGGACCTTTGCTCCCCCCAAACCAGGGCTCAAACTCAGGACCTTGCTTGCCAGGCAGGCGTAGTGCCGCTGATCTACATCCTTGGCTGAGGACCTTTGGATCTTTGCACTTGACTGTCACCCTAGTCACTTCCTTCAGTGTCTCCTCCTACTGTGGCCTCGAGTGGCACATCGCCCCCTTGCACGCTGTCACAGGGCATTCCCCTTCCCCTGCCCACCTCAGCCTAAGGCACTTAACACCCCTAGCATTGTGACCTACTTTATGTGTATATTGTGTCTGGGCCCTCGAAATGTCATCCCAGAGCAAGAGATTTTGTGTTGTGCTTAACTTACGTCGCCTACACACAGCCTGGCCAGAGCAGGCAAGCAGTAAACAATTGTAAAGGAATCAATAAACATCTCCCCACCAACCATAGCAGTTTCCAGAAATCCCATTAACTGATTAATCCAGGACCTTCACACTGAGCTACATCCCTAGCCCTTTGGAGATGTGGCCTTTTGTTTGTTTGTTTTAAGGTGCTCAGGCTGGGCCTCACCTTAGATTCTCCTGCCTCAGCCTCTCAGAGTGCTGGGATCAGCAGCTTGGCTGAGGCCTTTCCCATGAACAGAGAAGGGCTTTCCAGAGGAGCTGGTGTGTGGGCTCACAGCGAGCAGCCGGGCAAGCTTCCTGGACCTCTGCTATCCGACCCTACACACTATGGCTCAGACTCTGGAAAGACCTTGCTCTGGCGTGGTAGAAATAGGTATATTATCGGCTCCCCAGGCAAGAAGGGCGAAACTGAAGCTTAAAATGCTTTGTTTCCCACGAAAAGGTAGTGATTCTGAGACTGACCACCCACAGCAGAAGTAGCTATGTCATTAGTACCCGGGATGGAATAGGAGTGCCCAAGAGGATGGCAGGACTAAATGTAGAGCCCGACACAGTACAGTGCAATCCGCAGGAGCCATCTGAGTGTCTCTTCCTGGTGCCTCGGGAGCTGGCATGAAACCCATTTTACAGGGGGCAAAACTGAGTCTGAGCCCACCACAGGCCATATCCGTATTAGGGGCATGTTCCACTGACGCGGAGTTCCAGTATGGGCCCTGACACATTTTCAGTATGTGACCTTGGGCAAGTCATTTCCTCTCTGTAGAATGTGTAATCGAGATTATAATACCTACCTTGTGCGATAAGTGTGAAAATTAGAAGTGTGGGGCCGGGGAGTTAGCTCAGTGGTTCCGGCGCCTGTCTCGCAAGCGCAAGGACCCGGGTTCGATTCCCCGGTAACCACATAACAATACTGGGTGTGGAGACCCACACCCAGCAGCAACCAGTACCACATACCACGGTGCCGGGCGTGGTGGCTCACGCCTGTAATCCCAGCACTCGGGAGGCAGAGGCAGGAGGATT
>PVIR01045159.1:0-10863 GCA_004026965.1 Petromus typicus
GATTATAGGCGTGAGCCCCCATGCCCAGTTTTGTGATATGTGATACCAGGGATCGAACTTGTGACCTTATGCTTGCCAGGAATACTCCAGAACCAGTGAGCTAAATTCCTGGCCCCTTATAGTTGTATTCTAAAGAATAAAATATTAAATTCTAAAATGTTCAGTAAAGTGAGTTGTCATTTATATTTTCCTTTGCACTTTTACAAATATCTAAAGATCGAGAAAAGTCTCTTGGAAGTAAATAATATTTTTTGAGATTCTGATTGCATTGTCAATATTATCCCATAAATATGTTTGAAAATATCTTGTAGGAAATTTGGTGAATATGATATTTTTAACAGCAAAAAAATAGTGAACTGCAATATATATGGAAAAGAACTGGGTGGAGAAAACACATATGTACTGTTTAATAAAAAATTATAGGAGAAATTATAAATGGTGAGGTAAAAACTAGCAGCAAAATACAGCCTTTTTGGGACCTGGCATTGAATACCTAGAAAACAACAATTTAGTGAAGAAAAAAGTAAATCTCTGTAAAATAGTAGAGGGTGTCTGGCCCATGTCTGGGATCCCAGCACTGAGGAGGCTGAGGCTATAGGGTTGCCATGAGTTGGAAGCCAGCCTGGAGTACAAAATGAGCTCAGGGCAGCCTGAACTGCATGGTAGGGCCCTGTCTCAAAAAAGAGTGATTAATCAGAGCCATTTTGGGAAGCAGCTATTCCAGGAATCAGAAGTCACGAAACGACTAACTACCCTTCAGGGTTTCTGGGGCTACCTAGCCACAGGAAACAGTTATAGCGAGGGCCCAGGGGCTTGGGCTGGGAAGCTGAGCCACTGCAGTGTGGCTTTCTGAGGGGCCTGGGTCTGAGAGTGCTGGCATAAGTCTGGCAGACTGCTGGACCCTCCATCACACCCTCCTCACTCACACATACATCCAGCAGGGAGCCCAGGGATTTCTCCACCAGTGTGGTCGGGTGTGCAAACAGAAGGGTCTCTGGACCAGGCAGGACACTGTAGAACTGGGTGGAGATAAGTGACTTGGGAGGATGCAGGGACAAGAGCAGCTGGACTAAACAGGGCATGGGGCCCTACCCTCCGCTGAAAGGTGGGACAGAGCTCAGCATTCACACACAAAATGTGAGTGTGGGCTAGGGATTTAGCTCAGTGGTTCTGGCACCTGCCTTGCAAGTGTAAGGGCCCGGAGTTTGATCCCCAATAACCACTAATGATGCTGGGCATCACGACTCACGCCCACCAGCAGTCAGTACCACACACCACAATGCCAGGGTATGGTGGCTCACACCTGCAATCCCAGCACTCATGAGGCAGAGGCAGGAGGGTTGCTGTGAGTTTGAGGCTCAACTGGGCTACATAGTTTGGGGCCAGCCTGATCTACAAAGTGAGACCCTGTTTCAAAAAAAAAAAAAATAATGCAAGTGTGGGAGCAAAATTGGATTTAATAGTGACTCACCATCTCTCCCCTGTCTGGTGGATTCCAGGACTTCAGGCCTTGGAAAGAAACCACTCATTCAGACAAAGGAAATTTTTTTGGATTCATTTTTGTTGGGTTTTTTTAGGGAGTCCTTTTTCTATTTTTCTTCCTTTATTCTTATTTGTTCTTTTGTTTTTATATAATTCTATTAATTTTTATCTCACTCCCTGATTGGGTCTTTTCACTTTGTTTCCTCATCTTCCTCGTATTTTTCAGATTTTATTTCTTTCATGTTCCTTTTCCCCACCCTTCCATTTTATTAATATTAGTATTCAGCTTTATTAAACTTTAACTATGTAGCTGACTACACTATTATCATTGAATTCTTTTTTTTGTTAATGATGTAATTATTGCAGTTAGTAGATGATAGTTACTGTATGTTAATAATTGGTTTGCCATTGGGCCTGTATTATTACTGTAGATCTCTTTTCTATTAAGGGTGGTACAGTGGTAGTTTTTCTAGGGTTCTTATATCTCAGAATCTAGTCTGTCTTTGACTCAAAAACATTATGAACTAATCACTTGAGTTATAAGTCACATCTTCAGGTGAAGAAGTGTGAGGCCAGGGCCCTGGAAACCAAGTCCCCACTACAGCACATTTCCCTTCAGCTGGGTAGCAAGCGAGCTGGGACAGGAGGCAGCTTGAGAAGCCTTGGCAGAAGCTCCCCCAGAGGGAGCAGGTCTGGAGGCCCTGACCAGAAAAGGAATTCTGTGGTCTTGGGGCTCAGGCTGCAGGTGCTCCTCAGGTCCCCAGCATGCCAGCCCACCCTGCAGGTTTTGAACCTGCATTTTCACTCTCTTTAAAACAAATCTTTCTTTTTATCTGCTGGTCTTATGGAGGTAAAAGATCTAAGGTCTGGCCAGGACACACACACTAATCAGATAAACACGTGCAAAACAAAATTTCAAACCCATGAGAGCCCCGCCCGGCCTGCAGACTTTCATGAAGGGGCAAGCTCCCCTAGGGTGGTCAGAGAGCACTGAGGACCACCGGAGTGGGGCCAGGCCACAGACACAAGCGTGGGGGACGCAACGTCTCACCTTCACAGATGGCCAGCTCCTGTGACACCTGACCCAACAAAGCCCAATAGAGCAGGGCCGTACAGGTCTGACCCTCCCGGCCTCCAAGTGCTTCTTGGGGGCAGGCCTGAGCAGAGGAAAGTCCGCCCACCTTGCGCAGCTTTGCCGAGTGTCACCCGATCTCTACTCCTGTCCCCGCCCATACTGTCCTCTCACCCAATCCCTGCTCTTATCCCGGATTTAACACTCCCTCAATCTTCCTGCGGTCTACATTGCCCCCCCATCCTTTCCCTCTCGTCAACCAATCCCCGAGTGGTGCCACGTCTGCACCGCCCCTATCCTTTTCTGCCCAATCGCCGAGCTGATTTTGAAGTTTGTCTCGCCCCTTCCCCTCCTGCCACTCAGCCTCTGCGCATGCTCGCTTCCGCCCGGCTCCCTCGCTACAAATCTCCGCCAGGTTTGAGGCGGTCTCCGGGCCGCGGCGGGAACATGGAGGAGTTACTGAGGCGGGAACTGGGCTACGGCTTCGTCAAGGCCACGGGTCACTCGGGAGGCGGGTGCATCAGCCAGGGCCAGAGTTACGACACGGACCAAGGCCGAGTGTTTGTGAAAGTGAACTCCAAGGCGGAGGTAGGGCCGCGATGCGGGCTGGCGTCCAGTGCTAAGGTCTGGTCTGGGTCCGGGTCCGTTGTCCGGCGGTTCGACAGCGCCCGCATCCGTGGTCCAGCTGTCCGCCGTGGTCTCTGGTCGGCCCGAGGCGGACAGGTGCTACCGTGAGAAAGCCTTTTGGGCCCTGGTTCTCCGTATCCCGTCTTCGCCAGGGGTGGCTTTACTAGGAAACCCCGCTGGCCCCTCAAGGGCCAGGGCTTTTCAGACGGGGCTTGGCTGTGTTTTTATCCTTCCTTGGACAGCATTCTTGCAATTGTCATTTCCTTCCTGGAATGGAATCCTCCCTTGCACCAAGTGGATAATCTCTGCAGCGCCCCAGGATAAGTCTCCCACCCTTGTCCGGAGAGATCCGCTACTCTTCTTTTACAGGAGTCCATCCCCTGTTTGTCCTTGAAGTTACTCTTCGAGATGTGTCTGAGCACCTGTGCTTATGCACAGAAGTGGTCGGCCGCCCCAGCTGTCTGCTTTGGTCAGCTTTTGTGCCTCCTTTGAGGAGAACCTACTCTTACGTGTCTGTTTACATCTTCCTGGCCATTTGCAATTATTCAAAACCTGGCAAGGAGAACCAGGCACGCTGGTGTTTTCAACTGGTGAAAGTGGACCACCTAGTGATGCTCTTCTCTCGCTCGTTCTGATACTGGGGGTTGAACCCAGGAGCATTCATACTGAGCTATGTCTTCAGCCCTTTTAAAAATTTACATTTTGAGACAGAGTCCCACTAAAATATCCAGATGGTTGTTAAACTTCAGATCCTTCTGCCTCAGCCTGCCAGAGCACTGGGATTATAATTTCTTTCTTACTTCCTGCTGGAGTTGACAGAGTCCAAGTTGTTTTTTCTTTTGATTATTATCTCCTTTCATGTCTTGTTTGAGACAGGATCTCACTTTGTAGTTTAGGCTGGCCTGGTATTCACTGTGTAGTCCAGGCTGGCCTCAGGCTCGTTGTGATCCTCCTGCCTGAGCCTCCCAAGTACTAAGATTACAAGCACCCTTGCATATTTGTATAATTGATTTTCACTTGTTCTTTTCCCTGAGATCTTTTCTAGGTCTCCCCCCACTTTTTTAGAACTTTTGTAGCATTGTTACCCAGCTAATGCTTAATTTTACCTTGAGGGAAAATAATAATGAGGAATAGTATTCTTTGCTTGGTTAGAAATTTGAGGCAGTGTAACTGAATTTTTCTGTGAGGAAAAGTGGCCTGTAGCTGCATGTAAAGGCTCTCTTTTCACCTCTCCGTATTTATTGTGCTGGTGGGGATTGATCAAACCCAGGGACTTTGCATATCCTCAGGCCTTTTCACACTTTGTATTTCTTCAGGCAGGGTCTTGGTAAGTCTCTAAGTTGCCAAGTCTGTGCTGGTACTTACTATCATCCTTCCAGGTTCCCAGAGAGTTGGGACTGTTGGCGTGTGCTACCTTCCTCCTGGCTTTTTTTTTTTTTTTTTTTTGAGACAGGGTCTCGCTTTGTAGTTCAGGCTGGCCCTGAGCTCAGCCTCCAACTCACATCACAGCAATCCTCCTACCTCTGCCTCCCAAGTGCTGGGATTATAGGCATGAGCCACCACGCCTGGCACTGTGATATGTGATACTGATTGCTGCTGGGTGTGAGTCTCCATGCTCAATATGGTATGTGGTTACTGGGGATCGAACCCAGGCCCTTGCACTTGCAAGACAGGTGCCGGAACCACTAAATCTCCGGTCCCATTCCTGTCTTTTAAAAAAATACTGATTCTTTTTTTTTTGCGGGGGGGGGGTACTGGGAATCAAACTAAGGACCTTGTGCTTGCTGAGCAGGCATGCATGTCACCATTGAGCTACTTCCCTGGCCCAAAAAAATACTAACTCTTATGTTAGTCTCTATAACCATTATCCTAGTAAAAGTATAGCCAGGCCTATTTTTTTCTCTTTATCTTCCAAAGAGTATTCTGAAAGCTGTACTTAAGGGAGCAGTCCTTGCCTTCCTCAACAACTTTGACTGTCTTAAGGTAGTAATAATATTTATAGTGCTTAAAATGGAGTATGTAAGTGTTACTTGTGAACTCACTTAACTGAGAGAGCAAGTCAATGTGTAGTGGCTCATGCCTGTAATCCCAGCACTCAGGAGGCTGAGTCAAGAGGATTGCTGTGAGTTCAAGACTAACCTAGACTATATGCTGAATCCTTTGCTCAAAAAATTGAAGAGGGCAGGGAATTTAGCTCAGTGGTTCCAGCATCTACCTGGCAAGCACAAGGTCCTGACTTTGATCCTAGTAACCACATACAATGCCTGGTAGTGGTGACTCACACCTGTAAGCCCACCACTCAATAATCACATACCACAATGCCAGGCATGGTGGTTTAAGCTATTAATCTCAGCACTCAGAGGGAGGAAGATTGCTGTGAATTTGTATTAACCCATTTTTTAGTATATGTGCTGCTGAAGTGAGCACTGTATTAACCCATTTTTATAGATGGAGAAACTGAGGACCGAAAGCTTAAGTAACTTGCCCAGGATCAAAGTTAACAACTATGAATATGAATGCTTTTGGTACCATTCATAATGGACCTGACCTTTGAAGCCCACTCGTAGCAGACTAGATGCCTCTGCTTTGGAATGTTCACAGTGTGAGGCCCTGGACACAGTGAGAGTGCACCGGTGTGAGGTGAAGGAGCCAGACTCAGACAACACGACTAGAGTTGCCAGGCGGGCAGTCAGCCTGAGCCTGCTAGTCCGGGTAGAGGCTACCTCTGAGGAGCAGTGGAAGCAGTGGGTGCAAGGAGCTTCTAAACTGTGGTAACATCTGGACTCCTGACCTGGGAGTGCTGGTTGTGCTATGAGACTTGTTGAGGATTGCACATCGTCAACTTGTTTTTCTCTATGTACTTCAGTGACTTTTTAAAAAGTATTTTAAAAGGGAGGATTTAGTTGGACATGTGGTCACATCTATAATCCCGGCACTTGGGAGACTGAGGCAGGAGGATCACTGTAAGTTGGAGGCCAGCCTGCATTACATAGAGAGACCTTGTCTTGAAAAAACAAACAAACAAAAAAAGAAATTACCTGGCCTGGGAAATGAGGGAAGACTTCTTTGGGAAATTGACGTTAAGCCGACATTTGAAGCATGCTTAGAAAGGACCTGATTTAGCAAGAGACGGGCAAATAGTTCGAAGCAAAAGTGACATTGCATGGGGCATTTGGGGCTGCAGAAAGTGAAAGGCCTTGAACTAAACCCTGGGGTTGGAACATGGGCACAGGAGCATGTGTGCGTGTGTGTGGGGTGGAGCCTGCCCGTGGCTGCATCCTCAGTAGAGTTGTGAAGGGAAGAGTGCGGGCTTTGATGTGTCCGCAGTTGGATTTGGCTTCGAGAGGGCCATTGCGGTGTGGCGAGCTGGGCAACCCATGGACATGGTCACTAGTCTGGGGGACGAGAGTGGAAAGAGGGGGAGAGGAGATCGATTCTGGTGTCATATGGAACATGGCATGGAGTTTGGCGGTCTTTGTAGGTGAACGTGAGCCCAGGTTCCTGGCATGTGCAGGGGGAGGGGCCCCTGCGTCTGAAACTGTCTGGACTGTGGGACAGGATGAGAAGAGAAAGCCAGAGTCGGAGACAGAGATAGACACAGACACCACCCAGTCTACTGGGCATTCAGGGAAATATTGTCACTTTCTACTTTCTTCTCTCTGAAGAGCCTTTGAATTCGACCACAACATAACAGTGTGGCCCAGTGCTAGAAAGTACAAGCCATCTTCTTCCTGTACATCTGCAACACTCATAGGCCCCTCTGCTGCCAACAGCTTGGAAAACCATTCATGCCTATGGAGTCCTCTGTCCAGTGTTCTGGCCGAAATTAGGCCAGAAGAAAACATGTCTGTATGGAACCTTTCCAGAGTAATCATACTCTCCCTTTTCTCCATTCCTCTTCCTCTTCTGTTATTTTTCTGACAGGCCAAAAGAATGTTTGAAGGTGAGATGGCAAGCTTAACCGCCATTCTGAAAACGGGCACGGTGAAAGTGCCCAGGCCCATCAAAGTCCTTGACGCCCCGGGGGGTGGCAGTCTGCTGGTGATGGAGCACCTGGACATGCGATATCTGAGCAGGTCTGTCCCAACACCATTCCCTCTGCTTTGTTGGTCCTCTATGTGGTTCTTCTATTCCTGAAGCCTACACTTGGGAGGGAGGTATAATTTTGAGGAGTATAATACAAAAAACTGATAATTGTCCACGTGACAGTTTCTACCATGTGAGTGGCATGTACTCTGCATGTCAGCAGCCAGAGAGAAGCTGGGCATGGTGATGCGCACTGTAACCTCAACACTGAGGGAGGCTGAGTCAGAAGGATCACAAGTGTGAGCCACATAGTTGGCAACTAAATATCTCAAAATAATACTAAAAGAAAGGGCTACAGGTGTAGCTCAGTGGTAGGGCACCCCTGGGTTTGAACCCCAGTACCTGTGTGTGGGAGGAGGCCAGAGAGGATACGCATTGTGAGGTGATGACAAAGAACTCAGTTGCAACGTCAGAAGTGGAGTAATCAGACACTTTGTCTCCCTCTTGCCCTGAGAATAGATTTTCTCCCTCAGAGTGCATGACCTGGTGTACGTGCCTGAGACCTCCAGTCTCTGTGTCATCTGCATAATAGCTGTCTTTCGGGTTCACAGTCATGCTGCAAAGCTTGGGGAGCAGCTTGCAGACCTGCATCTTCAGAACCAGAAGCTTGGAGAGATGCTGCAGAAGAAGGCTGGCATAGTAGGTAAGGGGTAAGAGGGCCCTATGCAGCAGAGGGGCTAGTATTGTGCTGCTTCCTACGCGAGTCAGGTCTGTGTTGGTGGCAAGCAGAGGAATGTCAGCCCTATGGCTGGATGTCTGCCCTGTGCTGAGCAAAATCAATGCAGTTACATTCTGAAGTGGTTAGGAGACAGGAAACATTTGGTGGACTCAGAATCTTAACAGTATTACTGTTGCTTTTGCCCTTGTCTAGAAGGGAGTCTGTCCGAGCCTTTCTTCTTTCTATAAGCAGTCCTGTAAACACACATAACCTTCTCTAGACTTAGAATGACAAGCCCACTGTGCCTGGTGCAGAGCAGGGTGTGGTGAGCCTGAGGCATTTCCCAATGTTCATAGCCTCTGATAGGAGATAGTCCTTGGGCAGCCGTGTGCTGACTCTGCTAGACAGAGTGGATGACGCTTAGAAAGCAGATTCACGATCTGTACATGGTTGGAGATCTGCTGACAGGTCCAACTGGGGTAGCTCTCCTGTCTGTCCCTTCTTTTTTTTTTTTTTTTCTCTTTTTTGAGACAAGGTCTTGTTGTAGTTCAGGCTGGCCCCGAGTATGTGGTACTGATTGCTGGTGGGTGTGAGTCACCACGCCCAGCATTGTTGTGTGTGTTTCCTGGGGATCGAACCCCGACCCTTACACTTGCAAGGCAGGCGCCAGCACCACTGAGATAATCCCTGGCCCTTTCATGTCCCTTTTAAGCTGCCTGTAGTTCATTCCACTGGGATTTTCTTCAGTGTGGGACACTGCGTAGGATTGAGACTATTCTATGATACATTAGTTTATCTCAAAACAGCACTGTGTTGGCCACTGGGACTGTCCTTTCCTGATGCATTATGAGATACATTTTTTTTCCTATTTAAAAAGCATCATCCATTTTTCTCTTCCCTCCCCTCCCCTCTCCTTCCCACGTAGGGTTGTATACCTCCCTTCCCTCATATCCCTCTGTTTCCACCGCAAGGCCAGCTGGTGTCCTCCTAAGTCTGCTTGGACAGTCTCTGTGCTGTGTGACCTGGGTTAGTGAGACTAAGCCCTTATTTGTCTCTGAGTGAGGATGTGAGGTGACATAGATGCAGGTCGGCTAAGGGTCTCCTGGGAAAACACACACAGCTCCTCTTCTGTTTTATCCTTCTGGTTGCCAGGGAGAAGAAATGGGCAGGCAGAACAGCCCTTCGTGGACCAGTTCGGGTTTGATGTGGTGACCTGCTGTGGATACCTCCCCCAAGTGAGTGTTGGGGCCACTGTCGAGTCAGCTCTTAAGACACAGTGGTGTGCAGGGGTCACCTTCTCTATTTTTTATAAGATTGCTTATTTTGAGACAAGGTCTCACTCTGTAGTGTAGGCTGGCCTTGACCTCATGATGTAGCCCAGGCTGGCCTCAAATCAGCAGCAGTCCTTCTGCCTCCACCTGTCAATTACAGGACCTGTAATTCTGTGAGATCTTTGTACCTTTTTTCCTTTGCCAGATTTCAAGGTGACAGTAGACTCACCGATTTTATATGCTAAGTGAACACAAATGGAGAAGGACCAAGTTAGGTTGTTGGATTTAAGTGGGTCAGTGTTTTTTTTTGGTGCTGGAGATGGAACGTAGGTGTGTTCTGTCTTTGAGCTATATCATTTAAAATATATAATGAGCATAGTGGCGCATACCTATAATCCCAGCACTCAGTAGGCTGAGGCAGGAGGATCACTATGAGTTCGAAGCCAGCCTGAACAGCATAGGGAGACTGTCTTCATTTTAAAAAAAAGAAAACACACACACACACACACACACACACACACACACACACACACACACACGTATCTATAGCCAGCACTCTATATATATCCATAGGTTCTGCATGTACAGATTCAACCAAGAAGCGCAGATTGAAAATATTTGGAAAAACACTGTCTGCATTGAATATATCCAGGTTTCTGCATTAAATATATCCAGGTTTTTTCCTTGGCATTATGTTCTAAACAATATAGTACATTAACTATTTAAGGTGGTTTTTTTTTTAGTTTTTTGAGGCAAGGTCTCATCTTGTAGATCAGCTGGCCCTGAGCTCTGAGCTCAGCCTCCAACTCACATCACAGCAATCCTCCTGCCTCTGCCTCCCGAGTGCTGGGATTACAGGCGTGAGCCACCACGCCCGGCACTGTGGTATGTGGTACTGGTTGCTGCTGGGCGTGAGTTTCCACACCCAGTATGGTATGTGGTTACCGGGGATCGAACCTGGGCCCTTGAGCTTTGAAGGCAAGAGCCGGAACCACTGAGCTAAATCCCCAGCCACATTAACTATTTAATAGCATTTATATTGCATTAGGCAATCTAGAGATGATTTAAAGTGTGCAGGAGTATACAGAATGATGTGCATAGATTATATGGAAATTCTATGTCATTTTATATAGGCAATTCAACGTCCTCAGATTTTAGCATGAGGGTGGTCCTGGATCCCATCCTCCACAGATATTGAGGGACAGCTACAGTTATACAGCCTTTATAAAAATTTTGTTTTGAGACAAAGTCTCACTAAATTTCCCTGGCTACCCTCCAACTCATGGCAATCCTGCTTGTGCCTCCTGAGTGCTGGGTTACAGGTGTGAGCCACCATTCCCGGCTGAAATTTGTGGTCTTCCTGCCTTAGGCTCTTAAGTAGCAGAGATCCTTGGGGTCATTCATTTACTCATTCATTTATTCATTCATTCATTTATGGTGGTATTGAGCTATACCCCCAGTTACTCCTTTTTTTTTTTTTAAAGTTTTTTTGAGACAGGGTCTTGCTTTGTAGTTCAGGCTGGCCCTGAGCTCAGCCTCAAACTCACATCACAGCAAGCCCCCTGCCTCTGCCTCCCGAGTGCTGGAATTACAGACGTGAGCCAGCATGCCTGGCACTGTGGTATGTGGTACTGATTACTGGTGGGCACAAGTCACCATGCCCAGCA
>PVIR01045160.1:0-10884 GCA_004026965.1 Petromus typicus
GTTTTTGTTTCTTTGTGGAATGAGGGTTGGATTAAGACATAATACGAAGCCGGCAAGTCTGTGACGCGCGCAGGGCCTGGGAGGCTGAGGCAGGAAGATTTCTCGTCGCGATTTGGTGTGAAACCCACGTGCAGAGCCACAGAAAAGACAGACGAGACAGACACGGGCGTGTCTGGCAAAGACAAACACACCAAAGGCCACGTCCTGAGCTCCGGGCCGACCTAGCTGCACCGTTAGAGCCTACCTCAAAAAATAAAATAAAATAAAATAAAATAAAATAAAATAAAATAAATAAATAAATAAAAGAAAGAAGAATCCCAGCGGCGGCGAACAGCGCGCTCGGAGCCGCATCGCTGCGAGACACGTTTCCCCAAACCCCCAAACCCCCCAAACCCCCCAAACCCCCTGATTCCGAATCGGGACATTTTGGAAACGGAGGCGCCGGCGCAGGATCCGCACAGGCCGCGGGTCGTTGTTCTGCCCCGGGCGCCTGGAACCACAGTGAGTCAGTCAATGGGCCGAGGCCACGGGAGCCGGAACCACAGTGAGTCAGTCAATGGGCCGAGGCCACGGGAGCCGGAACCACAGTGAGTCAGTCAATGGGCCGAGGCCACGGGAGCCGGAGCGGACTGGACCCGACGCCGCGTGCCCGCACTGCGGTGCCTCGTGGGTCCTCAGCCACCGTCAGCACCAGGACACAGACGGACAGACGGACAGGCAGGCAGGCAGACTGACAGACAGACAGGCAGACAGGCAGGCAGACAGGCAGGCAGACAGGCAGACAGACAGACAGACAGGCAGACTGACAGACAGGGAGACAGACAGGCAGACAGGCAGGCAGGGAGACAGGCAGACAGACAGACAGACAGACAGGCAGACTGACAGACAAACTGACAGGCAGACAGACAGACTGACAGGCAGAGAGACAGACAGACAGACATACAGGCAGACAGACAGACAGATGACATTGTGATGGCTAGGATATACAGGTAGGGGAGATAGGATCGATGATCGATCGATCGATAGATAAATAGACAGATAGAAACATACACAGACAGACAGACAGACATAGATAAATATATATATATATATAGACAGACACACAGACACAGACAGACAGACAGACAGATAGACAGATAGAAGTCGACGGACGGTAGGCCAATAGATACCAGATAATGTATCTGTGATCGATAGCAACTGAAAGGTAGATAAATAGACAAGGAGATGATACAGATGGACAAAGGGACAGACAGACAGGTCATGGGTGGATGGTTTGATGGATGGGTGGATGGATGGACGGACAGACGGACAAACAGCTGACAGGGACACCGACAGATGTGTACGGATCCTGAGGAAATAGGGAATAGATCAATCTATAAGTGACCGATAACACACGGATACGGGCCAAAGATAGACCAGCGGATGAGACGGGCAGATGACAGACGGACGGAAGGACGGACGGACGGACGGACGGACAGCCGGACAGACGGACAGACAGGAGATACTGCCGGTGGGCCGTGTCTCCGGGTCAAAGGGACCAAGAGGAGGTCTGTGAGTCATCCACAAACGCGGCACATCCGTAGCTTCAAGACGGCTGGGAGTTCTTGGGGGAGCCGCGCGGGCGTGGACTGTTGCGGGAAAGTGGGTCACGACTCAGTCGGCTGCACGCGGTCCGGCAAAATCTGAGGCGAACCTTCGTATTACAATAGATTGTTTCACGACTTGAGTAAACACGATTTTCCCACAAGATCTCAGCCAATGTATTGAGAATTTCGGGCAAAATATTCTACACAAATAAAATTCAAGGAGGCTTTATGGTTTTGTTAATGGCTGAATAACCACCTTTTTACATAAAATTTTATAATTTGAAAGACATTCCTGGTGGATTCAGTGTGTATGATACATTTGGTGTGAATTTTTTCCAAAAAAGTGTTTTGGTTTTTTTTTTTTTAAATTCTCAGGTATTTCTGTAGCTGATTTTGAATAGATTTCCAGCAGCTGTAGCTCTTTCAAACCTCGAAATGTTGGTGTGACGGCTTCTCAGAGTGGAGAAGAGCCCACGTGCACTTTTTAAATTCATCCCCCAAATCTGCACTTGTAGGGAATGGAAAATATTCCCCTCGGGACACCTGACCTGGAAAATATATGGTTATCGGAAAACGCCGTAAAGACGCCTCAGACTGCCCACGTCGTGCTGTGGCACAGCGCGGGACAAACACGGTCTTTTGCATCATTTCAAAATTTTTTTTTTAAAAAAAACTAGGTCGGTCGGTGAGCCAGAAAAACACTCAGCTCCTCTCATCTGCTAAAACTGCTAGAAATGAAGATTTCCCAGCAAATGGCCACAGCGGACTCTGGCAGTGGGGACAAGGTCACGGGTGTTTGGAAATTCGTCTACGGCAGATGTGAAATTTGCTCAGATATTGGAGGCATCAGCTGCGCAACATCAGTATCGTTCTGAGAAAAATGTGTTACAGGGTCGGGAAAGAAATCTGTCCGGAAATGTGAACGTCTAAGTTCATCCGCAGTGACCGGCAGGAACAACGAATGTGGAGGCGACGGCTTGATTTTCGTGACACAAAATAGAGAAAGGAATTAGATCGTAGTTCAGTGGTGTGGGCCTCTGGGTCCCTCTGACACCCACCTGATTCAAATCTCCGCATTTGTAAAATAGGATTTAAAACGTAACTCATCCAAATGCCACAGCTGCATTATTAAAGATGTCTTGATTCCAAACTACCGCAAAACCCGAAGTGCAACTCCGCTGGTGAGCTCTTTGAGCTTATGAAAACTACAGAAAAATTCTCTGTATTTCTTCAAACAATGCTTTTTTTTTTTTTTTTCTTTCTAGGTATTATCTAGACTTTTTTCGTTACAGTTTCGTCATGCAAAAACCTGCTTCTAATTCAGAAAGCAAATAATCTACGAAACACTCTCAAGTATTGTGATTTCCTACACATTGAATTGTTTTGTTTGGCTACGATGGGGACCTGGTACAAAATGTTCCATCGTTTTTATCTCCAACCCACTACAGGGCTCAAATTATTGATTGCATTTCTAAATTTTGTCACCTTTTTTTTCTCCTGTCCAAATATTTTAGAGCCGTAAGAGTTCTGATGTACTATTTCCAGTGATCATGAAGTGTTATTTTTTTCGTGGTACCGGGAATTAAACTCAAGACGGACTGAGGTGCTGGGGGTGGAGCTTGAGGGATGACATCCGGGTCCTCATCCAGGGCCCCCACAGAGCGCCATGGATGACGATGTACCGTTAAGGGGGCGGGGCCTGCCGGGGAAGTGACGTCACCGGGAGGAAGTGACGTCACCGGGAGGAAGTGACGTCACCGGGAGAAAGTGACTTCGCCGGGAAGAAGGGACGTCGCGGGAGGCATGTCTTCCAACAGCCAATGGGAACCCTGGAATAGTCCTCTCTCCTTTCTTTTTTCCCAGCCTCAGTGCGAGCTAAGCCAACAGAACTCGTTCATCATGATGCTGAGACTTTCAGGACAGTGACCCAGAATAAACCTTTTCTCTCCATCACCTGACGACCTCAGGCATTTTCTTATAATACAGGAAGTTCATAAAAAAGCATAATTAACTCCCAAGCAGACAAAAAAATAAAGGTATCTACAGCTCACGGTGCCACTTCCTGTGTAAAAATATGCCCGTGTATATATATATATATATATATATATTTTTTTTTTTTTTTTCCTTCCAACTGGAATGTCTAGACTTTTGGCAGGTCGTACAAACTCTTACTGGCCCTTTCTAGTTTTTGCTATTTTTTTCTCCCAACTCCAGTTATAGGTTTTTATCGTTGAAATGGAGCTAACCTAGTTTCTCCTGCTTTGGTTCCCGGGGCTCCACTGGGTCACTTTTACTCATTTCTTTCATTTTGTGGATCTGCACCCGGAGATGGTAAAACCTTTGCTGAAACAAAATTCTCCAAGCAAACTTGGAAATCCATCACAAAATGAGTTCAGCGCGCCTAGCGGGGGTCAATTTCTCTTTAGACCACATTTCTGCTTTTCTTTTCTCTTTTTTTTGGTGTGTCTTCTTTCTTTTTCTTTTAAAAAAATTTTTAAAATTCAAATCTTGATTGGTGCGTTATGAATACACATCATCATCGCGTTCAAGATGGAGAGTTTGTACCAGAATAGGACGCGAGTTGGTTCTCATTTTTTTCCTTCCCCCACCCACCCTGCAACCCCCACCCCTATATACATAAGCTCTGTTTCCTTTTTTCAATTACTATCACATTCTTTTTCCCCTCGTTATTTACCCCTACACTGTCTTTCCTTTTAAATATTTTCAATTTCACAATATCTACTACACAAATGAAGAGGGAAATGGGTTCTACCATGCATAGTTAATATTGCGAAAAACCTTCCATTATTTTATCTCTGCAACTTCCATTGTAATATGCAATATTTACATATATAATATATTACAATATATAATATACAATATATAATATAATATATTATAACGTAATTATATAAGTATGTAGCGTATATATTATATAATAAATTTATATATTGTAATATAACATATTTATATACTATAATAATATAATATAATAATATAATATAATATATTACAATATATAAATATACAATATATAACATTTACATATATAATAAATAACATGCGTCGCTTCAAAATGAAGAAAATTCATTTGCGATATTTCTACTTCTAAAGAAAACAGCCAATTGGACCCACAAAAACATCCGAGATGAATTGCGGTGAGCACTTTACGTCCCGTAAGGGTAGGAGGCCCGGAGAAAATATGAGCTTCTAACTCTCGCGGTCATTAGGAAAAAAAAAAAAAAAGGGAGAGATCAAACGCAAAAATCGACATTTCTTTAACTCAGTTACAGAATAGGAGGTGGCAAAGCGTGAGAAAAGTGTGCTTGGAAAGCGCCCATCGAAAGTCCTCGCACAGAGAACAGAAATGGCAGCCGCCAAGCGCTGTTATTCTTAAAATCATGCAATAACAGGCGTCGGAGCAGGACACGGATCTTTTGCAAAAGGAACGGAGGAAAAAAGAGGAATAAATCGGTGCCCTGTCCGTGTGCTCACGTGGCCGGAGCGTGCGCCTGTCGTGTACTGCAAGATGGAACTCGTAATTTTTTAAATATTTAAAAATACATCAAATAGCGTCTGTACCAGGTGAATGACAGAGAAATGTGCAATCGACAAAAACAAAGGTGAAGCCATTGATATTAGGCTGGACCTCATGGTGCAGGCGTTCCATTCGGGCGTCCCAGAGGCTGAAACAGGAGGGTCTCTGTCACTTTCAGACCATATTGTGAGCTCAGCGTTAGCTGCAAGTGCAGAGGGAGCCTCTGTCTCCAGATGAACAAAACAAAACAAAACAAACAAAACAAAACAGAACAGAACGGCCACTTCAGTCTACGAGGTCTATGCTGCAAACAGAAAAAAACAGATAATGCCGTAGCACGTAAGATTGATTAAGTTTCATGGAAGGAAAGCCAGGAAATGTGAATAAACTGATATTCATCGAAGAAAAGACACACAGATGAGGGATATTTCACGGAAACTGGCACAAGGAAGGTTGTTTGGTACTAAATTCAGTTGTGGCTCAACATTTTCTTTCTTTGTTTCTTTGTTTCTTTGTTTCTTTGTTTCTTTCTTTCTTTCTTTCTTTCTCTCTTTCTTCCTTCCGTTCTTTTTCTTTATTCTTTGTATCAGGTATTGAACTCCAGGCATTTGAACAGAGCTGAACCTTCAGCTCTTTCTAAATTTTTAATTCTGGGGGGGACGACTCCTTGCTCTTCTCTGCGCCTGCTTGATTGCGCCGGCATCCTCCTGCCTCAGCCTCCCAGCGCGCTGGGTGCCGGGTGTGCACCATCCTGCCCGACTGAAAATCCTCACTTGCACGTCCTGTAACCTCTTCCTCCCCACAGACAATCACCCCCAAAATGTTGGTGCGGGGACACCTTTGAACTCCCCACCATTATCACCATTTATCACCATTTCTTGGTGCCATTTTCCTGTCATTTTCTTGCTGCGCCGGTCGGCGTTCGCACTGAGCTCCCAGGGCCTCCGCAAAGGGCCCGGCCGGGAGGTTTGGGATGCAAATCGCTGCTCCCCAGGACCCGAAAGGCCGCTTTGATGACCCAGAAAAGCTTTTTGCGCATTTGGCGGAGGCCGGGCGACAGCAGCTCCGGCGGCCGCATCGACCCAGGGACTCGGAGCTGCGACCCTGCGGCTTCCCGGGCCACAGACACAGGCTTTATGTCCCTCCTTTTTTAAAAAAGAAAATTTTGATTTTTTTTCTTTATTGAAATTTTTATTGGTTCATCACATATACACATCATGGTGGCACTCCACCATGGGAATTTGTAGCAGAATATGACAGAAATTAATTCCCGTTTTTTCCCGTTCCCTAACCCGCTCTGCCACCCCGCCCCCTGCGTACATAAGCTTTATTTTCTTTGTTTTTTATTTACGACGTCCTTTTCAAAAGAGCAATTTATCAAAGAAACGCTGGGTACGCAACCCTCGCAGCTTCTAAGAAAGGGGAAGGCTAATTTTCCCTGTTTTTTTAATTTAGTTTAGAAAAGACTTCTTTTTTAAAAAATTTATTATTGTAGTAGAGCAGGTCTCTTTTAAAAAATTAATTGTAAGGTAGATATAGTGAAATAGAAAATACTTAAAAGGAATTGGGGTGTAGGGCTCAGTACAGACTGGAAAAATACAGCAATAGTATTAAAAAAGGGAAATCCTATGTATATCGGTGTGGGGGTCGTGCGGTGGGTAGAGGCAATGCGGAAAAAATAAGAATTAACTGGTGTCGTATCATATTCTGGTACAAATTCTGACGGGTGAAAGTGTGTATGTTGTGTATATGTGATGTAGCAATCAAGGTTTGAATAAAAATTAATTTTATCGGTACGTTTCGTGGGTGTATCACGATCATACTCAACAGTGAGACTTTGTACGTATCTCGTTTTTCCAATTTCTCTGCCTCCCCGCCCCGCTCTGCCCCCGTATACGTAAGCTTTGTTTCTTTTTTTTTAACTGTTACGATTTTTCTTTGCCTTCCTTACAAGCCTCTATGTATCTACCTACGTATCTATTATCTATTTATCTGTTATCTATATATCTGTGATCTATGTATCTATCTATACATCTATTATCTTTATCTATGTATCTATCTATGTATCTATATATCTATGCATCTACTGTCTATGTATCTATCATCTATCTACGTATCTACCTATATATCTATTATCTATTTATCTATTATCTATGTATCTATCTGTATATCTATTATCTTTACCCATTATCTATGTATCTATCTATATATCTATGCATCTACTGTCTATGTATCTTTCATCTATCTACGTATCTATTTATCACCTACCTATGTATCTATTAGTTATCTATGTATCTATGTGTCTATTTTGTATCTATGCATCTATTATGTATCTATCATGTATGTATCTATTTTGTATCTATCTATGTATATCTATTATCTATCTATCATCTCTCTATGTATCTATCTATGTATCTATTATCTATGTATCTATGATCTATCTATGTATCTATAATCTATCTATGTGTCTATGCAACTATCTATGTATGTATCTATCATCTATGCTTCTATTATCTATTTATGTATCATCTCTCTATGTACCTATCTATTTATCTATCTATCATCTCTCTATTTATCTACCTATCTATCTTTCTATTTATGTATTTATTTATTTATTTATGTATCTATTATCTATGTATCTGTCATCTATCTATGTTTCTATGTATCTGTTTATCATCTATCTATGTATCTGTCTACTATGAATGTATCTATCTATCCATCTATTTATCTATGTATCTATCATGTATGTATGTATCTATTTTGTGTCTATGTATCTAATCTCTAGCTGTTATCTATGTATCTATGTATCTATCTATCTATCATGTATCAGTTATCATCTCTTTTGAGACTGAACCCAACACTTACACAATGTGCTCCCTGCCGAGCTCTGTAAATTTATTTGCGCATTTGTTTTAGACACAGGGTTTTCCTAATCTGACCAGCTGCCCAGACTGGGCTCAAACCGCCCACCTTCCTGCCTCAGCCTCCCACAACCCTGAGATGAGACGCGGGCACCTGCAGCACTAGCTCATGGATTAGATTTGCATAATATGAAAACAATAGACGTATAATAAATACTTGTGTGAACAGAGACGCTACCATACCTGAACCTTTACCTCGCACCTTGTTTGACGAGTGCATACCTGACGTTCGACCGTTGTTCCTGGAGCTCAGAGCTGGGCGCCCGTTACACACCTTAGCGATCTGCAGGTTCGGCTCCGTTTGCTTCTTCCTTCTCCTTCTCCGTCTCTGATGGTTTGACATCAAGTGGAAGGTTTTTTTATTTTTGTGTTTTCCATCTAACATAAGCTTTAAATTAGATTATTTTTCCATCTTATTGCCTTATTCCATCTGTTGCCTTACTTTTGTAGTTCAGGCTGGTCCTGAGCTCCCGCTGTAGCCCAGGCCACCTTTGAACGCCGGGGAAACTCTCCTGCTTCAGCCTCCTGAGAGCTGGAATTCTAGGCGTGAGCGCTGGGCCTGGCCGTCCCGGCTGCTCTCCGCAGCAGCACGGCAGTCATTTCTCCTGAGGGTCTTTCGATGGCCCCTCCAGCACTGCCATGTCCCGAATGGACTCAACACGGTCACCTTTCCGGGTCCCTCTGACCTTGGGGAAGAGCGGGAGGCCGCCCGGGCCGGACGCTGGACTCAGGTGGACGAGGTGGTTGAGCTGCCTGTTGGCTGGGTGTCAAGTCGTCATAAATCCAGGACCCTCCGTGTGAAGTCATAACTCTTCTATTTAACAACCTGGGAAGAAAAGTAGATGCTGTTTTTTTCTACAAGCCTGGACAGAAAAGGTGGGTCCAGTAGAGAACGCCATTGGCGTTCCAGTCATACTGGACAGAGACCGAAGAGCGCAACGTTGCGATATTTACGTTACATTTTTGAAATGTTGGCAAGAAATAGCAAATGAGGGAGATGGACGGGCTGAGCTCGCTAGAAATTCATCTCTGCTCCTCAAGTTTTACGGTTTGGGTAGAACAGAAAGAGTTTCAGGGGGGAAATGAACGTAAAAATCTCCTGGGGGCGGTGAAAATTCTTCTTGAAAACAAAATAGTTCTAAATTGGATCACAACGTAAACAGTGACCTCGCACAGGGACAGGAAAGTTTCTAATTCAAAATGGTTCCTTAAGTTATCAACTCTCCCAGCAAAAGAGGATGCATTTTTAACACACAGGGCCCCGAATTCTCTAGAAAAACCTCTGACAACCCCCAGGGTCGACGTGGAAACACCGCGTGCGATTGTGAAGGAGGATTTACCTTTCTTCTCGTCGCTTTTCCGCGTTTTATTCTTCGATGTCCCTCTGGACAGATTGTAACTGGGCCAAGCTCTTGTTTGAATCAGAAATTCCCTTGTGTGTCCATATATATATTTTTTCATGAAATTATGATAGGTCATTTAAAATGGCATCACCAAGAATTGTCTTAAGGAACGATGCTTATTGAGGAATACGCAAGGATCTTTTTAGACTCAGAGCGACGAATCCTGCAGAACAGAGGGGTGGCGCTGCGCCATGACAAACATCACCGTCTTCAACAGCTGCTTCCAAAAGGAGACTTTTTCTTCCCAAAATATTTTGGCAAAATCTAAATTGTGTGTGGACACACAACCACCCCCAAAACGTGTTTTTCTCGTTTTTCTCGTTGTTCCCCAGTGGGTAGCTCCAAGGCTCTGGGAATGGGAGTCACAGTCATTCAAATCCTTCCTCTGCAAAAGAAATACCTCTGAGATTTGCAAGTCTATATTCTTTTTTAAGAAATGAAAACAAAAGCAACAACGAAACCCTACTGTCACATTTACACTAAAACGTGTTGCAGTTTGAGTAAATAGAACAGCTCTTCATAGAAGATCTGAGTAGAAATATCCTGGCAAGAGTGAATGACTGAAAAATAAACCAAGGGGGTCAGTCCACATCACATATCCAATTAAAGCAAAACTAGAGAAATCTTATTTTTCTCTGCCTGGATTCAGAGAACATATATTTAATTTTTAAAGTTTATTTTCAATCAAGTAGACCTTGAGGAAAATCCTCCGTAGTAGATAATGTTTAGGAAGAGGGCTTGATTAGTGTTTTTAAGGAAACAGTTTACAATCATGGCAATCATAGCTTATTAAAAATGTTACACATAAAGGCTTTTGCTTATTATTAGGGAAGCGTATCTGGTGTAAGGAAATTCCTAGAACCACTCTTGTAACGATGATCGTTTTCGGTGGGTCAGGTTCCACTCTACGTAATATCTTATTGCAAACTCGGTGGGAACTTCGGTCAGATATTTTCTTTTGTCTTCACCGTCAAGGATGTTGATGGATTAAACCATTTCTCCCTCAGCTTCACAGAAATTTAACATATTTCTGACAGAGAGTGAAATAGGTTACCTGTTGCGAGGGAGAAATCCTGGTACCTGCAGTAGTCTATATAAAAAAAAGGAATGTTTAAATAAGTATTTCTAACCGTAAGTGTGAACATCTGGGTTTTGCCGTCTGCAGCAAACCTACGCGTGTGTGATCTTGTGTTGGGAAACGACTCCCCAGTAGGTGATGCTTGGACCCCGGGCCCTAAAATTCATGAAAATCCAGCTGCTTGACGGTTATTTATATCATCCTTTATCCTGTGGGAGGGAAAAATATCCCAGAGGAAGCATAATTGTATTCTTTAAAGTACAGATCAGAAAGATTTCCCTTAACTTCAGCTCCTAAAGGAATAACAGGGGTAGCTGGTGTTTAGTGTCTGTTTTTTAATTTTTCTTTTTTTTTTTTT
>PVIR01045161.1:0-10864 GCA_004026965.1 Petromus typicus
CATCTACTAGTCAGGTTCCTAAGAAGAGAAGTTCTGTACGTTTCCTGCTACATTTCTTATGTCATTTCTGAGATACTGGGGATTTAACACAGTGCCCCTGAAAACTTCTTTTGTGTTCCCAAGATTCTTGCCAAGTCAAGGCAACATTGTAGGTGAATAGGGCTGGGAATGTCCGGATAAAAGTTATCTTACTTAGGAACTGGGGAAATCGGCATTATCTGTAGAAATGCCTTCCTGTCCGTATGCCAAGTCATTTGTTGCTTGCAAAGCGGGTCCCACAGTGGAATAAAGAAAGCTAATGATGTCGTTCCCATGTAGTTTACTTTATAATCCTCCCTCCCCAAATAACAGAACAGAGCATCACGGAATGCTAGTCCACTGGCCACCACAGAATGGAACACTTGGAGTTCTGTCTGGAGATCTCCTGTCTGGTTCACCGCCACCGGACCACGGCAGTTTCCTTGTCCAGCCTGTAGTCCTTGGATCTTCTTTCAATCTCCTATCAAACAGTGCCCTGAACCCTGATGGTCTTCTGTCTGGCTTTCTAATGATCTGGCACCAGACTTTCTAGTGATTAGTCCAATCCACTGTCACCGGACAGTCCAAGTACCTTCTGGGGACTGCCTTGTCCAGCTCACTGCTACAGCACTCTATCCTTTTCTGACAGTAAGTCTCATTTCCTGTTAATATCTTAATAAGCTTTCACACTCTCGGCCACCTACTCCGCTGCCCCAGCACACCTAAACTATGGCTCAGACATCAGTTCGTCTCCTCTAAAACAACCACTGATTTATTTTTTATCATCAAACAGTACCATGGTTTACTCTAGAATATTATACAAATGGAGCTGGAATATCTATTCTTTTTTTTTTTTGAGACAGGGTCTCGCTTTGTGGTTCAGGCTGGCCCTGAGCTCAGCCTCAAACTCACATCACAATCCTCCTGCCTCTGCCTCCCGAGTGCTGGGATTACAGGCGTGAGCCACCACGCCCGGCACTGTGGTATGTGGTACTGGTTGCTGCTGGGCGTGAGTCTCCACGCCCAGTATTGTTATGTGGTTACTGGGGAATCGAACTCCGGCCCTTGAGTTTGCAAGACAGGCATCTGAACCACTGAGCTAACTCCCTCCGGCCCTAGAGAAAAATTCTTATCTTATTTTTAATTGTGCAAATCAGTAAAGTGATTAAAAGCTATATAAAGTTATCCTCAGGAAAGTTTCATTCCTTTCATAATTTCTTTATGTTCTCATTTTCTGTATGTTTAAGATATGATAAAAATATGGTGAATGTTTAAAAATTTATTACAGCAAAAGCATTGCCACTATTCCTTCTCAGAATATTTCCCTCACTTGGAACACAACAGTTTTTGGTTTGATCTTCCCATATTTTTCAAAATAATTATGTGAAATAACACATATATGTATATATATTTTAGACAAGGTCTTGCTTTGTAGTTCAGGCTGATCCTGAGCTCAGCCTTGAACTCAGCAATCCTCCTGCCTCTGCCTACCAAGTGCTGGGATTACAGGTGTGAGCCACCGCACCCAGCACTGTGGTATGTGGTACTGATTGCTGGTGGGCATGAGTCACCATGCCCAGTATTGCTGTATGTGGTTACAGGGATGAACCTGGGCCTTTGTGCTTGCGAGGCAGGTGCTGGAACCACTGAGCTAAATCTCCAGCCTCATAAGTATATATTTTTATTTTTTACAAAATAATTGGCATTCTACTTATGTTGTTTTACATTTTCCCTCCATTTAGCATATCCTGAACCAGTCCTGAATGATATATATAATACATGTAATCAAAAATAAAATAATAATCTATGCTTGCCAGAGAAATTTGAAACTAGTATAATGAGACAGAGAAAGTCTTCTCTAAACCAATTCTTCAAAGTTTATCAACATGATCTTCAGTGTCTGCCAGTCTTCCCAAAGTTATCCTAAGATTTGTTTGGAGAAAATGATGCAAAGACTGCCAAACGAATACTAAGAGAATATGGCTATAACCTACATGTTTAGAATACATGCATATTTTTTTCCATTACTGGTGATGGAACTCAGGGCCGTGCACTTGTGAGGCAGGTGTGGTATCACGGAGCTATATCCTTGGCCATATATTCTTTTTCACTGCACCAGTGAGTATTTTTAATTCCAAAAGTTATATATTTAATCTGATGGAAAGGAAAGTATAATTAGCATATCAAACTCAGAATTTCAATAAATAATATTTCCAAGGCCACACTAAAAATCATACACTCATTTAAAAACTAAGATATAGTAAAAAGTATAAAATCCAAAAAATGAAGTTTGAGAAGTATTACTTTTATATTTTATGTAAGTGATAATAATACATTGCTTTAATTAATGTTCATATGATTTGAAAGCTTCATAGCATAAAACTTACATGTGGACAACAGGTTTTTTGATACAGAATTTCTGTTCATTTATTTTAAAAGTTTTATATCAGATTCAGACCATGGCTCAATATATTTTTGTTTATAAAATAATTTTCACTAGTTATAATCGGAATATAACGTTACTAGTTTAAAGTATATATTTATTCGGTTTGTATGCATTAGAAATTTATAAACTTTCTTTCCTAAGTGAGTAAGCTGATATGGAATAGAAAGAAAAGATCATAAAATTTTTCCACATTTATGCACTGCCAGTTTACCCCACCGCAACTTATATGCTGCTCAGTGAAGACCTGTGGCTTAAAGTCCTCTCACATTCATAGTCACGTAACTTCTCCCGGGCGTGGATTTTCAAATGCTGGTTAAGGTGCGCACTCTGGCTAAAGGCTTTCCCACATTCGTTACACTTATAGGGTTTCTCTCCTGTATGTATTCTTTCATGTTGATTAAGATGTGTCCTCTGGCTGAAGGCTTTCCCACAAAAACTACAGCCGTAAGGTTTCTCTCCAGTATGAAGTCTATGATGTTCGGTCAGAGAAGTGATGCGGCTGAAGGCTTTGCCACACTGACGACATTTATAAGGCTTCTCTCCAGTATGGATCCTCAGGTGCTGAGTGAAGGAAGAATGCTGACGGAAGGCTTTCCCACATTCACTGCATATAAAAGGTTTTTCTCCCGTGTGAATTCTCTGGTGCTGGACAAGATGGATTCTCTGGCTGAATCTTTTCCCGCAGTCATCACACTTGTAAGGTCTCTCTCCCGTGAGCACTGTCTGAGCTGGAGCCCGCGACACACTGCGGCTCAAGCCCCCCCCACGTTCACCGGGATGCTCGCTCGTACCGGGGAGGTTAGAGAGAACGGGCCCGCTGCAGGTTTTTCCATGCTCATTACAGTTATACAGACTTTCTCTGACACAGTTTCCCTGACAGTAAATCAGGTCTGAATTGTGTCTGATGTTTTCTCCTGGTATGATATAATTAAGAGGTATTTTAATGGAAGGGATTCTCTGATGCATCATGAGGCCTGTGTTCTTTTTACAGTTCTCCTCAAATTTGTTACATTTAATGCTTTCCTCTTGTGTAATCTTTTGGTGGATGAAAGACACTTGTCCCAAATGTCTCTGCTGGTTTCCCTGGTGAAATTCAAACTGATAATCAAAATCCCACAGTCTCCCTAAGATGCAATACCAGAAAGTGTCTCCTGTTAGTCTTTCCATAAGGATGTCACAGGCTTGATTTGCATCAGAAATATTCTGGTTTAGAGTTGATTTTTTGATATCAGGTCCATCGTCCCCATCTAAAAGAGATACAGAGCATACAAATACTTTCAGATATTTTCCTTGGTTTGAAAAGCCAACTGCTGCATAATGGACTGCAAAATAAAGCTGACAGGAACATGTACACGGTACTGAAAGCCCTTGGCCATGTAACAAGGGGAAGGCTGTAAGGGATGACACGAAGCTGTGAGCAAGGGGAAAGCTTAAAACCTGGGAGTGGAAGGTGATGGTATGAGTACATTCTCTCTCTCTCTCTCTCCAGCATGCTGCTTACTGTTTATTAAAATTCCACATTTTGAAAGACATTATTTACTAAAATATTCACTTTCCTCTCACCTAATTTGAAGTTAAGGCTTTATATTACATGCTCACATGTAGTTGGGTCTACTTCTCAATTTTCTGTTCTATTCAGGTGGTCTGAATTGTTTGAATCAATACTGTTTTTGTTTATTTTTTTTTTAGTTTTTTGAGACAGGGTCTCTCTTTGTAGTTCAGGCTGGCTCTGAGTTCAGCCTTGAACTCAGCAATCCTCCTGCCTCTGCCTCCCAAGTGCTGGGATTATAGGGGTGAGCCACCACCCCTTGGCATTGTGGTACATGGTACTGAGTGCTGGTGGGCATTGTTGTATGTGGTTATGGGGGATTGAACTCAAGCCCTTGAGCTTGCAAGGCAGTTGCTGGAACCACTGAGCTAAATCCTCGGCCCACTTTATTGCATATTTTAATGTTCTCTTTTAGTTTTGCTTTTTAAGTTTCTCTGATTATTGCTGTGGTTTTGTTTTTCCATATGACCTTTAGAATGAGCTTATACAGACGTTCTCTTTCTCCCTTCCTCCAATGTTTATTTTATTTAAAAATATTATTAGTGTCATTATTTTGGCTTTTTTTTGAGACCCAGACCCATGTAGTTCAGATTGGGCTTGAATTTATGGCAATCCTCCTTCCTCAGCCTCCCAAATGCTGAGATTACAAGTGTAGACTACCACACTTGGCTTCTCCCTGATTTGTTTCTGTTTTTGAGACAAGGCCTCACTACTTAGTTCGCGCCGGTCTTGAACTCACAGTGATCTACCTCTTTAGCCTCCCAAATGTTGGGATTACAGGCATGTGCCGGGCCACATGCTTGGCCTTTCTCCCTGGTTTTTAAGACACATTTTATGAGATTGTTTTACATATACAGGGGACACTGACATCTTGGAATGTCCACTTAATTCAAGTTTACTTTTGAGCTCTCAAACCTGGGATTGAACTCAGGACCTTGTGCTTGCAAGGCAGGCGCCAGAACCACTGAGCTAAATCCCCAGCCCTGTCAGACATGTTTCAAGGCTTTTCCTCAGTGTTATACAAGATTACTCCTACTTCCTATTTATTTTTAGTTGCTCTCACATTGGCTCATCTTTCCCATCTGGTTTCTTCACTGGTGTGCCTTATCTGTACTCCTTTTCTGTGCAGATCTCCAAACCCTGCAGCTTCCCTTAAGGAATCTCTAGTTCTTAGGAATCTTTGTTCCTTAGGCATCTTCCCTTAAGGAATCTCTGTCCAATCAGTGGTCTGGGGACCTTACTGACACTTTACCCGTTTTCTAGCCTCACCTTGACCTCCATTTCTTTGACTTCTCTATTGGATTCAGCTTTTCAGTCCTCTTCAGGGTTCATTTTACTTCCTGTCACGTCTTGAACTATGTCAAACCACTGGAATTAATTCTCTTTTATACAATTTTCGTTCTTTAGTCTCATCTCTACCTGCTTTCCTGATTCCTCCCACTCAATGGAAGACCTTACTTCCTAAATGACCAAGAAACTCCAAGTCACCCTGTGGGACTGGCCCAAATCTTCCACCCAGTTTATTTACATGAGCTGTCGCCCTGATTTTCCCTCCAGTCACATTCCCAGGCTTTGGAAGCGTGGATCGTGTCTTGTATCTATTTTCTACTTACCCTCCTTACTGACTCCTTGCCTTCAGCACCATGAACAAACCAAAATCATCTTGCTTGGAATACTAATTTCTTATCTCTACCTTCCATTCTAATGAATGTTCTATATTCTTTCACCTTCTCACCCTCGCTTCCCCTAAACATACTGTAAACACACCAACCCTATTTTCAAAAAAACTCTTTGTTCACTCACCACACACAAGCTCACTGTCCTAATCACCGCGCCCTCGTCACTTCTCTCGTTAACGCTGTATACGGTAACTCCTTGGTTCACGGACACTTCCGTTTTCAAACAGTTTGGTTAAAGAACAGAAGCGTCTGGCAAAATTTTGCTTCTGTTCGCAAACTCTGCGTGGAGTGACGAACATGGCCACATCCATCATTCCCAGAATTGTGGAAAGACTCAAGTTCATGAACTGAGGCTCTACTGCAGTTACCTCAACCTCCTTCTTACTAAATCCACTGGATAGTTTCTGGTCTCTTCCTAGCTAAGAAGAGATTTTAGAAAAATTTCTACTAGCAACATCAATAGCAATGAGGCAAGCAGTGCCCCACAGGACAAGCAGAAAGCAGCCACACAGGCGCGGATCACTCAGTCCCTGAGTGACAGAAATGTTTTTGCCACATCTTCACAAGAGGAGTCACTGATGAATGTCTCAAAGGAAATGAAGAACTGGAAGGAATTTCCTTAGAATTTACCAGATTGTCAGTCCGTCTGTCTGCGACAAGAGAGGTGGGGAAAAAATTCCTCATTTAAGCTAATCTGTAAATCAAAAGCCTTGGGTATCTTCAGTTGCATTCTTTGTATCACTCTGTCCAGGTTGAGAGGTGTATAGGGTTACTGAAGTCTGTATTTAATTAAATCACAGAGTGATGTTAATAAATAAAAGTGGAATCTAACTCCCGGAGGGAGAACATGGGTGCAACACTGAGGGCAGCAGTGTAGAAATGGAAACATGACATCAAGGAGCTACTGAAAAGCCCCGCGCGCTGCACAGCGGAGCACCAAGGCCATAGGAGACATGTATTTAGGACAAACAGAGGAGCAGAAGGCAGGGACAGGGCGACAGGGATGCAGAGACAGCGAGAACGGACACGAGCAGCGGACACACAGCCAGGGTGGAAGAAAAGGTCCAGAAGGAAAAGTCAACACAGTGAAATGCAACAAACCACACGGGCCTTTAGCTGCTGGATCCGATGCACAGACTGAGTAATCGTCTCCAGGGAAGCAGTTCCAACAGCACAGGGGACAGGAAGGGGCTGTACACACAGGTGAGCGAGACAGTTAGAAATGGAGTGGTGAGTTCAGGTAATGACTTCAAGAGTTTGATCATAAAGAAAAGTAAAAAAAAGAAAAAGTAGGTACAAGTAGTAGAGGATTTTTGATTTGGAAAAGAAAATTTAAAGAACGCTGGCAAGATACGGAACAAAAATTACAGAGGAAATGCAGTGTGGAGAACTCTAACATTGAGGCATTTATGGGTGCTCAAACTTGCAAAAGAATTTTTGTATTAGGTAAATGTTGATCATAATGAATATGTTTTTTGTTCAATCAGAAAAAAAAAATAGTTTTCTGCATTGAGAAAATCTGCAATTTACTTTTGAAATCCTAGAGGAGACTGCGAGCACGTCTACATACAACATTTCCGAAGTGACTGCTTGCCCTCAGTGAGAACCGCGTGCCCAGGTGCCCGCGTCTCACCTGGCTGAGTGCCCACCGGGCGGCGGCCTCCTCTCATCCACAGCTCTTCCCGCTCCAGCTGCGTGATCACGGCTGGCTTAGAAACCTGGCGCCCTGTTCACGGCAAAGGCACGTCTTAGCATGTCCTAGAGGGAGCGAGCGTCTCCCCAGAGCCCATCCCCGCCTCTCCCATCCGTAGGCCCTCTGGCTTGGGACAGCGGAGGCTTCGGAGGAAGCTCCTCACGTCAAACTGCCCCGGGTCAGCGCTTCCAGCTCAGGGAGAGAGCTGCGGTCTCCCCGGGGCCGAGCGTCCTCCTGCTGCAGGATTCTCCACGACCCGCACGCGGAGACCTTCACAGCCCAGGACACGAGGCCTCGAGCGGCTCCTGCTCCCGCTGGACTCTCCTCACCCAGGGCGACCAGATTCCTGTAGTTCTCCAGCATCACGTCTCGGTAGAGGCTCCTCTGAGCAGGGTACAGCTGTGCCCACTCCTCCCTGGTGAAGTCCACAGCCACGTCCTGGAAGGTCAGGGCCCCCTGAAACCCAAGCACGTCTGAGCTCACACAGAAACTCTTCTGCACCATGGGGCCTCGGGAGAGGGAGGGCAAGAGCAGCTTTAGGAAAAGGCTGGGAGGTCTTAAGAGTAATCCAGAGTCCAGTAAAGAAGTAGTAACTGTCTTTCCATCATCTTTGGAGACGTACAAAATATCCACCAGCTAGGAGCAGTGGCAGACTTAATCCAAGCCACTGGTTATACTGAGGCAAGAGGATTATGCGTCTGAGTCCATTGGCATCTGGCAACTTAGCATGATCCTATCTCAAAAACAAATTCATAAAATGCCCCTTTTAGAGCTTTTCTATAGTTTCACACATGGGAACAACTTGTCCACAAAAACAGTAAAAGAAATTCACTTTAGGATGTTTTGAAACCATGAAAATACCAATCAAGTCCAAAGATTTTATGTAAACTCTGATTAGATTAGTGTGCACTGGACAGAAAGAGGAGAGAAGATATTATGGCCAGTTTTTAAAAAAATGCAACAAGGGCAAACATTTGGGAGCAGAAGGCACACGAAGTATCTTGGGAGTGGTAAAAGAAACTGTGTTGTTCAGGTAAAGATTTCAAATGAAAAAAGGATAATCTCTAAATGTCCTCAGTTATCAGTGCTTCTTAAGGAATGCTTCTCCTGAGACCCTGAATCCTGTCTGCCCACATATTTACCTTTTCCTTCTCCCATCCCCTTCCCTCGGTCCACAGACACCCTCCAATTCATGGCACACTGTCCTGTATCTTCAGGGTGAATGCTGTAGTACTTCTTCCCAAAAGTTGATTCGGTATTTAAATACAATACTTGGGTTTTAATTTTCTTTTCTTTCTTTTTTTTTTTTTAGACAGCGTCTCACTTTGTAGTTTAGGCTGGCCCTGAGCTCACTATGTAGCCAGGCAACCTCAATCCTCCTGCCTCTGCCTCCCGAGTGCTGGATGATAGGCATGAGCCACCACGCCGGCACTGTGGTATGTGGTACTGATTACTGCTGGGTGTGAGTCTCCACGTCCAGTATTGTATGTGGTTACCGGGATCGAACCCTGGTCCTTGTGTTTGCAAGACAGGAGCCAGAACCACTGAGCTAAATCCCCGGCCCTACTAATAATTCTTTACTAAATTAATTAGGATGGTTATCAAATGCTGCTTTTCTAATTCCACCATCTTCTATATTATTAGCTGGTTCTTTTCTGTGATAAAATTTCTCTTCTCATTTTACAGGATTTATGCACTTTGTGAGTATATGAACCACGGTCTTACACAAGGTATGCAAGTGCTCTGTACTAAATTCATCATCCTTCTTACAGATTTTATTTCGTTCAATAATTTATAATCCTTAATCACTGTTCATGTTAACGCACAGAGTATCACTTAGCGAGGAGACTCTTCAAACTGGCTCTTGTGTCCTCCTGACATGTCCCTGTCATTTTCTGAACACCTCCTCACTTTTGTGGGAGAAAAAGATGTTCTTTCAAGGTTCACCTCCTGCTTTTCCAGCGTGGGCCTGGAATCAGCTTGCTGCAAGGGTCCCTGGTTCTTTTTAATGAGCACTATGTACAGCCAGAGATGTACGCAAAGGAGCGCTCAGTCCCACTGGAGTGTCCTTATTCCGGGGTGCTCTCGGCAGTTACATGTGGGAAAGAGTTGTATGTGTGCATACATACACACACTGAATCATGTATGTACACGAGATCACACAGCACACTGTACACTTACAACTGTATTCCCATTTCTACTTGTGGCTTTATGTATTAAAGCTTGTAAGTTTCTACCGGGACCTCTAGTTCTAGTCCCACATGCCAGGTTCATTTGCCCTTTTTCCGTATTTGTAATTTTCTTCTCTGGCCATATGAAACTGGGTCTTTGCAGTCAAAGATTTAGCTGAGTGGTTTCATCGTGTGCCTGGCAAGTGCAAGGTCCCGAGTTCGATCCCTGGTAAGCACATACAACAATGCAGGATATGGTGACGAATTCCTGTAACTCCAGCACTCAGGAGGCAGAGGCAGGAGGATTGCTGAGTTCAGGACCAGCCTGAACTGCAAAGCAAGACCCTGTCTCAAAAAAAGAAAAGAAACTGGGTCCTCATTATTTCCAGCGTATTTACTTATTTGCTTATGTAGAGGAAGTGGTTTCAGTGTGGCTAACATAGTATATCCCTCTACACAGAGGAAGCCTGCAGTTAGAACTCAGCATGCATTTCCTTTGTTTTTAGCATCGGGCAAAGAGTCCGCTATTTAGGCTCAAAGGAAGCTTGAGTCAGGAGACAGGGCCCTTAGAGTAGCATCATGCTCACCCGCCCGCTGTGCGGCTTGTCGTGTCATTGCCTTCCGTTCCCGGTAGGTACCCAGTCTCCGTGGACTGTGCTTCATCCTCCTGTTGTTCTCTCTTTGCATTCAGGCAAGGACAGTGGTGTATATGTATGTTTCTATTCCCCCCCCACCTTTTCTTTTTCTATTTCTCCTTTTTGTTACACAAAAAATAACACACTATACAAGAGTGTAAGACTCTTTCACACTGCTTTTTTCACAGAACTGTTTGTCCCGGAAATCATTCCACACTGCTTCCCAGGTAGCCTCCGCGTTTGTTTTTAGGTCTTCACAATCACTCAGCTGTGGAAGAAAGGACCTGTTTTCCTATAGCTTTGCCGGGACAGCAGTATTTTATCATACTTGTGAGGAATGTCATACTAGTGGTAAATGTCAAGCTCTGGGATAAAAAATCAAGCATTCTCGGGCCGGGGAGTTAGCTCAGTGGTTCCGGCGCCTGTCTTGCAAGCACAAGGACCCGGGTTCGATTCCCCGGTAACCACATAACAATACTGGGTGTGGAGACCCACACCTAGCAGCAACCAATACCACATACCACAGTGCCGGGCGTGGTGGCTCACGCCTGTAATCCCAGCACTCGGGAGGCAGAGGCAGGAGGATTGTGATGTGAGTTGGAGGCTGAGCTGAGGGCCAGCCTGAACCACAAAGCGAGACTCTGTCTCCAAAAACCTAAAAAAAAAAAAAAAA
>PVIR01045162.1:0-11010 GCA_004026965.1 Petromus typicus
TCATACTAAATGGTCAAAAATTGAAACCTTTCACACTAAGATCAGGAACAAGACAAGGGTGTCCTCTCTCACCACTTCTGTTCAATATAGTTCTGGAAATATTAGCCATAGCAATTAGGCAAGAGAAAGAAATAAAAGGAATAAAGATTGGAAAAGAAGAAGTTAAATTGTCATTATTTGCTGATAACATGATACTCTAGAGGATCCTAAAAACTCAGTTAAAAAACTGCTGGACCTAATCGCCAGTTTTAGCTGCGTAGCTGGTTACAAGGTCAACGTTCAAAAATCAATAGCCTTTGTATACACAAACAGTAGACCCACTGAGATAGAAATTGGAGAGTCAGTCCCTTTCACAATAGCACCCCAAAAAATAAAATATCTAGGAATCAATCTAACAAAGGAGGTGAAAGACCTCTACTCTGAAAACTATATCACTCTGAAAAAGGAGATAGAAGATGATATCAAAAAATGGAAAGACATACCTTGTTCCTGGGTAGGAAGAAGCTTTTTAATAGGATGTGGTCCCCCATGTTGAACTGTTCTTCTAGTTCTTGTGATATAAAGGTTTTGTTCATAATGTCTTTCCCTAAGCGAATGTCTCCAAGAGTTTTGTCTCGCCTGTTTTCCAGTAAGTTTAGTGTTTCTGTTTTAACATTTATGTCTGTAAAATCCACTTTTATTTTAGTTTAGTATATGGTGAAAAAGATAGGTCTAGTTTTAGCCTTAAGCAATTTAGAGGCTAGTTTTCCCAGCACCATTTGTCAAAGAGGCTATCTTTCCTCCACTGAGGATATTTGATGCCTTTGCCAAAGGTGAGGAGGCTTAGTATGTCTGGAGTTGTTTCTGGATCTTCTAATCTCTTTTACTGATCCTTGGGTCTGTTACTTTGTCAGTACCATGCAGTTTTTATCATAGGGGTTTGTAGTATATTTTCATGTTAAGGATCATGATATCCTCTGCCATGTCAAGTTTTGTACATATTCAAAATTAAAATAATTTGTGTATTTAGGAAATAGATGGGTGATGGAGTTAAAAATTCAAATTCTGATTGTTGAAAATTTTTAATAACTAGTAAGAGAGTAGGCATTTGAAAAGAAATAAACAATATCATCAAATGTTAAATAATGTAAAGTCAAGTCAAGTAAAAACATCTGTAAAGGAAAATATAACAGTTTCTTAGGAAAATAACCCCAACTCCATTTTCTGGGAAGACGGCAATTATTGTAAAAATCCTATGGAAAATAGGTTAATAGTAATGTCACCACATGGAAGATATAGTCAGGGACGCATCCAAATAGTAACTGAGTTACCAGAAAAAAAATTTCTACTTCTTATTTTTTTTCAATTTGAAATATACTTCTGCAGAATCTATTCATGATTGGCTCATTCTCAATATTTCAGTAAAATGTTATGTCATATATAGAGTGGTCCTTCTGTTGACACTCCAAGTATTATAGCATTTTGCCTTAGTTAACATTTTAAATTAAGATTTTAATGTATCTGTCTCAAAAATATTCCAAGAGAAATATTTTCCAGTGGCTGAACTACGATTTTGCAAACATGTTCAGTCAACTAAACTATTGAAAAAGAAATATATGAAATAAGAGAAAGCAGGAAGAATCAAAAATAATTTGCTTTCAGAATCCAAAAGACAGCATACTTCCCTGTTAAACTACAAAGATCAAAAAAGAAATTTCATTGAACAAAAATTATAAAATCAGCTTTGGATATGAAAGATTATTAGAAAATACTTCTGTAGTTCTCTCTGGAAAGAACTTAAAACTAGCTTTTAAGAGAATATTTGACACAGATTAAGGAGATATTTCATTAAGCTAAATCTGAATAACTACCAGGAATAAGATTCTCCCCCAAAAAGAGAAAACATCTATAATACAGTGTGGTTTGGATCCAGAGTATCCCTTGAAGGCTTCATGTTGTACATGATTGAATCATGGGGGCCACATAGCAGACCTGCTAGGAAGTAGGTTATGGGGGCCATGACCTGGAAATGTGTATGCCTTCTCTGGTCTTCTCTCTTTGCTTTCTGCTTCCTGGCATGAACAAGATTCAATCAAGTCTTTCCTCTGTCTAAGGTTAATGACTTGTATAGAAACTTATGAAATATAATCCAAAATATTTTATTACTTCCTTCAATGATAGGAATCAAGTATTATGTTCCAGTCACAAAAAAGGGGCTAAGAGTCCAACAAAGCAGAAAAATAAAGATGTATACAAAGGGATTGATCAGTCAGTATTATGGTGCAAACAGTTTCAAATATTAGTAGGCATTACTGTGAGAATAGAACATCTGAGAATAATATGCACATGTGAGGAGAAAATTGTGCCTGCGTACTTGAAAGAACAATCAGAAAACTTTTTTAAAAACAAGATAGATATAATTAAATGTTAAAATTAAAATTGATTTTATTGGTTATATATATACATATATATGTATATATATTTATATATTGTGATCACACTTGACACTGAGAATTTGTACCAGTAGGAGAAATATATTTCTAAAGCAGAAAAAAGCATAGACCACAGTAAAATGAAAGTAAAATGCACAACAAGGAAAGAAAACTAGGAGCAAACAAGCAGCTTAGAAAGGTGTGAGTGTGTGAAGGAAAAAAGACATTTGGTTTTCGAAATCAAGACTGAGTTTTAAGGCAAGAGCACAGCAAGCAGTGGTGAGAAAGTGCACAAGTCAATTGTATTTGAAGACAGGTGAAACTAAGGTAGTGGAGGCCAAGTGACCTCCATTTTCAAAAAAATAGATGGAACTTTTCTCTATCAAGAAAAATGATATTACTCTGCCATAAAAAATGATAAGTTTGAATCATTTCTACTTAAATGGACATACCTTGAGGGTATCCTCATAAGTGAAATAAATAGGGCACAGATAGGTACATATCACATCTTTTCTCTGGTATGAGAAAATAAAGATGTAAATGAGTCCTAGCATTGTATGTTATATATTGTGGAATAGAAAATGCTCAATGTAAAATAGGGTGAAAGGGGAAAATGTTGAGATTGTAACAAAAAAGTAAGGAAACAAATTTGATGAATATGGGGGGTGGTAGAGTGGATAGGGCTATGGGAAAAAATGAGAATTAAGTTGTGTCTTATACTGGTACAAATCCCCATTATGGAGTGCAATCATGATGTGTATATTTAATGTACCAATAAAGATTAAAAAAAATGATATTCAAAATGACATTGACATAGAACGTGGAGAACATATAGACAACTCTCAAATACTTCTAGGGGGAAAGAATCAATAATAATAAATAAAAGCTTCTGGACAGAGATTTAAAGTTAGGAAGCATTAATATCACACTGGGTACCTATCATAGGTTTCCCTGAGCACATCCAGCAGTCCTGGGCTGAGTAGGAAGAAAGCAAGTGAAACCACAGATAGTAACTGGCTTAGAGAGCACACAACTTTTGCTGTTTGTTTTCACTTGCCTAAGTTTTAATTAAATTTATGCTGTTTTTAATAGCACTTCCTTCTATTTATTTTCAGAAGTTATAAATGATTCAAAAATCTTATTTTTCTAGTCTTCTTAAAATTCTAAATAGAAAACAAAAAGAAAAATGAAGTTTGCCATAATGTGTCTTAATTTTTAAAATTTACATTGTCTTATTTTACTTAAGTAGAAGTTACAAGAAAATATTTCTTCTGTTTGAATGAAGAAAAACTGCCAGATGGTAAAATCCTAACTTTACTTAAGTCCATCAGATATAACAGCTTATACAGCAATCAAATAAACAGAGCTTTGGAAGTTACCATTAGAAGATACGAGACACATGAAGTTTGTCTGGAAAACATCTTCAGCAATTTTCTTTCTTTCTTTCTTTCTTTTTTCAGATAGGGTCTTGCTTTGTAGTTCAGGCTGGCCCTGAGCTCAGCCTCAAACTCACATCACAGCAATCCTCCTGCCTCTGCATCCTGAGTGCTGAGATTACAGGTGTGAGCCACCATGCCCCGGCACTGTGGTATGTGATACTGATTGCTGCTAGGCATGAGTCTCCACGCCCAGTATGGTATGTGGTTATCAAGGATCCAATCCGGGTCATTGCACTTGCAACACAGGCACCGGAACCACTGAGCTAAATCCCCGGCCCATCTTCATCAATTTTCCCACCACTGTGGTAATATGTTTGACACTCACAGTCTGAAGGAGAGGTTTCCTCTGCTCGGTTGCCAGTAGGTTGAGTCTACATTTGGGATACTCTGTGGAAGCAATGGTATGTTGCATGGGATGGCCCAAGGAAGCTGTTCATTCCCTGGGTGGCAGATTCTGAAAGAAAAGGGAGAAGCCTGTAATCATCACCAGTGAGCCACCTTTCCAACCAAGACCCATTTCCTACCAGGACATGATCTCATCAATGCATTAATCCATCGAAGAATATAGAACTCCATGATCAAATTACCTTTCAAAAGCCTCTCTGTTGAGCATATGAAAGTTTTCTAAGTCATGTTAGATCTAGATTTAACAGTCAGCATGGGGCCGGGGATTTACCTCAATGCTTCTAGCGCCTGTCTTGCAAGCGCAAGGGCCGAGGTTCGATCCCGGTAACCACATAACAATACTGAGCGTGGATACTCACCCCAGCAGCAATCAGTATCACATATCACAGTGCCAGGTGTGGTGGTTCACGCCTGTAATACCAGCACTTGAGAGGCAGAGGCAGGAGGATTGCTGTGATGTGAGTTTGAGGCTGAGCTCAGGGCCAGCCTGTACCACAAAGTGAGACCCTGTCTCAAAAAAACCTTTAAAAAAAAAAAAAAACAGTCAGCATGCACAAAGGTAAACAAGTGTATCTAAAATGCTGAATTAAATTTACAGGACAGGATAATGGCTTGAAAGAGTGGGGAGCTACAGATAAAAGGTAAATTTGCAGTCCTCCTAAGTGTTTTTAAAAGGTTGAAAAAAAAAAAAAAAAACAGAAGAGCCAATATAACCCTTCCTTGGAAAGACACAGAAAATGATTGGTTAGTGTGAAGGAAAGACACCGCTCCCTAATGAAGTTCTCTCATTGTAGCACAAACCTCAGGCTCTTTCTACTCTTCTCTGAACCATTCTGTCTTCTTTTTGCTTGATTCCCCCTTTCCTTCCATGTGGCTTTGCCCTGCTTTGCTGATTTTCTATGCAGCAGTCATAAAACCCCAGAATATCATTCCAGCCATTCTGGCAGTGGAGTATCCCAGCAAGGTGAGAAGAGCTGGCATAAAGTAGTAAGGGAGCTTAGGTCATAGGACTTAGGTTATAGGACCCAAGCATGCACTTTCTCCAAGCTCAGCCACCTGAAGACAGCTATATAAACAATAGGGAATGAGGGAGAAAACCAGCAAGTCTAATCTAGGCAGACCTCAGTAGTCTAAAAAAAAAAAAGTGAGAGTCCTGGGAAAATAAGCTATACTGTTGTTAAATACAAATAAAATTTTCCATTAAAAATTTTTGAAATTGGGCCAGGGATTTAGCTCAGTGGTTCTGGCGCCTGTCTTGCAAGCGCAAGGACCCGGGTTCGATCCCCGGTAACCACATAACTATAGTGGGTGTGGAGACTCACGCCCAGCAGCAACCAGTACCACATACCACAGTGCCGGGCATGGTGGCTCACGCCTGTAATCCCAGCACTTGGGAGGCAGAGGCAGGAGGATTGCTGTGATGAGTTTGAGGCTGAGCTCAGGGCCAGCCTGAACCACAAAGCGAGACCCTGTCTCAAAAAACCTAAAAAAAAAAAAAATTTTTGAAATAATAAACAATAAACTTCCCCAGCTCCTAGAAGAAGCTTATTGCTTCTGGAGGATATGAGTGAATAAAAAGAATATGTACATACAAATGGAAAGAGATACAAACATGCTCAACAAGAGGATCTAGGTAAAAGGTAAGTGTAGGCTGAGAAATTATCAATGTATGATTAACAAATAACCAAATAAATACACAAGAAAGTGAATTCCATTTGAATCACAAATATAAGTTTTGGTATAAGTAAGATGTATACTTCATGGAACATTGAATTCTATGAGACATACCTATACTACAAATTACTCAGCATTTGTCATAAGCTTAACAAAAACTCTACATTTCTTTCTGGCTTGTCTAAGTAAAAGCAAAAGACTTCTGGCCATCAGAAATGGGAAGTCACAAAATATAATCTCGAGACTAGATTCTGTTCACTCTATGGTCAAACACACCTAAACACCTGAGTAGTTTGGAGAGCTAAACAGTCAGTCCCATTTGGATCACTGAGTATGTTACTTTTCTCTTGTTGAGACTAAATACGTGACCCCCAAAGTTAAAAGGGAAAGGATGGTTTTGCTGACAGTTCACAGAGATTTCAGTCCATAGTCAGCTGGCTCTGAGACAGGGATGAGCAACAAGGCTCACAGAAGACAAACAACATGGTGTGCACAAGGTGACAGAGACCTCAAGAGAGCATTTAACAGCAGCGTTGAGCCCCTTTTCTCTTATTAAAACTACCTGAATAAGGGTGGTGCCAAACTAGTCACTCATGAGTAGTGGTTTAATATTCACACACCCTTAACCTTAGCGTAACACATTTCAGATTCAACCCTCTCTGAAAAAGTCCCATCTCATCTGCATGAGATTTTTCAGGGAACTTTGAATCTCAAACCGTAACACTGTCTCTTGACCCCAAAGACACAAACATACTCCATTATGCAAAAGAGCACTTAGTCCATTTCTAAGAGTTGCCAAAATCCTAACAATTTCAGCATTGCTAAAAAGTCCAAGTCCCAAGTCTCATCTGATATTTAAGGGAAACACTTGCTACGAGCCCCTGTACATCTGACAAGGGAGTTAGTCTTCCAATATTGAATGGCACCAAATAGACATTTCTATTACAAAAGTTATAAACAGGGATAAAAAAAAAAAAAAAAAAATGGGACTGATACAAGTCCAAACTCCTGTAGCACACACACTGAATCCCACAGTTGCCACTTCCAGCATCCCCTGGAACCCATGGCAAGTTTTGAATTCCAGAGGGCTTCTTCAGTGTTTGTAACCCCCAGGGCTTTTCTCTTTTTCTGGTTCCACTCTCTCAATGCATACACTCAAAAGATGCATGCTCATGACTTCCTCAAATTCCTAGAGTCTCCACCTGTACCTTTGGCTTCACTCTCACAGCTTCACACACTGTTCTATCAGGAGCACACTGCGTGACCTCCCAGTCATTTTGGATGGAAGGATTCTTGATCCTTCAGTCCTTACATTCTACATATACTTAAAAACAGAGCAGTGTGAATTATGCCATGATGTGTTGTTAGCTAGAGCAATAGGAGCCAGTCTTTTCTTTGTCTTGGCTGCAGTAATCAAATTCCTAGTTCATTGAACACTGAACTCAATCCAAAAGAACAACTATCATAGGCCATTACTATTTTGGAAAAGCTTCCTTAGGTTACCGTCATTTTAGAACAACTTCTCTAGTTCGCAGCCATTTTGGAATAACTTCCCTAGGTTACCACCATTTTGGAATAACTTCCCTAGGCTCTAGCCATCTTGGAACATCTTCCTTATGTCGCCACCATTTTAAAACACTTCCTTAGCCTGCCGCCATTTTGAAATAGCTTCCCTTCACTGCCACCATTTTGCAACAACTTCCATAGGCTACTGCCATTTTGGAGCAACTTCCTTAGGTTGCCACCATTTTTAATACTTTCTCTAGGTTGGGGCCATTTTGGAATAAATTCCCTAGGCTGCTGCCATTTCAGAACATGGTGCTCAAAGATTTTCTTCTAAAACCAAACTCTTTCACTTGTATAACTGTGAGACTGCAAAGGATGGAATTCTCCTTCCTGTAATGGCCTCAGCCTCAGGCTATATATATATATATATATATATATATATATATATATATATATATATATATATATATATATATTTTAATTCTCCGTTCCTTCTCAGCTATCAAGATCTCCTCTTCTCTATCTTTGCAGCCCACAGCTTTACTGGAACTTTCGATCTGACCAACATCGAAACATTTTACACCATTCAGCTTGACTCTTTGCTCTTGATTCTCAGCATAGACTTGGCTAAAAGCCCCTAACATTAGTCATGCAAATGTGTCAATATTTGACTACTTTGAAATCTCTTCTGAAAGATTATTTAACCTATTGCCTTAATTTCAGTCTCAAAGTTTCTGGACTTGAACAAAATGCAGAGAAATTTTCTGCCAAGCTATAAAATATTATCTGATGTCCAATAGCTAATCTAGTTCTTCTTCCTAGCAGAAATATTCTTAGTCTGGTCTTTACTAGCCTTTTGGTCTTTTAAGCTCTGACCAGACTCTCCCAATAAAACAGCTTAAAACATTCCAGTTCTGCTTGTGTAGCCAGCATCTCTGAATCTTTCCTAATCTTTCCCTTCCCACAAGCCAGTTCCAAAGGTTTTTGAGCCACGTGGCCAGGTAATGCCACAGCAATGACTCTGATTTTCTGTTACCGAATTTCTGTGTTAGCTACTTTTCTCTCATTGCAGAGACAAAATATCAGATACCCAAAGTGAAAAAGGAAGGAGTTTATTTGATTTACAGTTCGTAGAGTTTTTAGTCCATAGTCAACTGGATCTGAGGTGGTGATGACAATCACGCATCACAGAGGTGAAACAACATGGTACACACAATGCAGCAAAGATTACAAGAGAAAGTATTTGTGGCACCCATAGTGTAGCAATAGCAGCAAGGTAGGGGGGAAATTGAACAGCATCTTTCTGCCCCTTTTATCTTACTCAGACTACTGGAATTAGGACATTACCGAACTATTCACTCATATGTAATATTGTAATAGACACATGCTCTTAACCCTGGTATCGCACATTGTAGACTCAACTCCCTTTGAAAAAGTTCCCCTTCATGTGCATTAGGCTTTGAGGGGACATCTAACCACAACTTATGACTTTGGTAAGATCATTTAAGTAGTGGAACTATTTTTATCTGTTGTCTGCATAGGAGCCAGAACTAAAACCTAAACCATGTCATGTTACCTTCAAAGCAATTTTCCACTGTTTTCTAATCCCACTGAGAAGCACAGGTGATGCTCCTGTGGCCACCAAGGCCTTGTGTAATGTCCAGTCCCTTTTCTGAATTCAGTTCTATTCTAGGCAAAGTTTCTACTGTTATGTGTTAAATTTACTGATAATATTCCTATTTCAGAACTTTTGTTTGTTGATCTTCCTGCCAAAGAGTTTCTTCTAGGCAGTCACACAATGTCCTTTCCTCTCACCTTGTTGGTATTTTTTTAAATGACACCAGTAAACTGAGGCTTTTCATAGTAACATTTGTGATAATTGTAACGACTTCCATCCATCATAACCCCCCCATCACTGGTTATTGGTGACAATCTAACATTGTTATAGATTACATCCTCACTGTCTCACACAGGCTCTTATGCTAAATGCCCAATCCCTCGTGGAGCATCTTAGTGAGATCGTCGAACCGTTATAAGATGTACTGGGAAGTCATTATGTCAGTGAACACATTGTCTTGAAGGAGACTGTAGGATCTTGACCTTCTTCTATCTCTTTCTCTCTCTGCTTCTTTTGTGAAAGATTTTTCCAGGGTCACAAGCTCCCACCAGGAAGCACTACTTCAACTCAGGCCTAAAGAGAAAGGATCAACCTATTATTACCAGGACTTTCAAAACCATGAGTCAAAATAAATCTTTCCTTCATGTAATTATTTCATGTATGTCATTTAGTGATAGAAAGCTAAAACAGATCTATGTATTTATTTTGCTTATGTCTGTGACTCATTATAAAATAGAGCTGCAAATCCTTCTTTTTATTTTATTTTTTTCCTAGGCTCTATATGCTAGAGGTAGGAGGGTAGGAAATATAACTAATGTTCAGTAAATATAAGTTAAATGAATACATTAATATATAATTGAGTAAATGAATGGGTGCATCATGACATAAAATTTAGCATATATTGCAAAAAAAAGTTTAATTTTATAATGTACTAGAATTCTGTTTAGAGATGTTAATGTCAACATATTTCATATATATGCTTTAATTTCTGAATATTCATGTATTAGAGTACTGATTTTCTTGATTCCTTACTATACTGCAGTAAACCTCAATCTTTCACCAGGCTTCCACATTGCCATCAAACACTGCTTCAGATGGGACACACTCCAGCCTTTCATAGTAGGATTCATTGTGCTAAAATATGTGAACGATCTATAACTGCTGTGGAACAGCCTTGCAGTATGGAATAGGAGTGATCCTGAGGCAGAATTTAAAATAAGCAAATAGGTCAAATGTTCAACTTACCAGCAATATTTTTAACTACTTGGCATATATCTTTAAATGAATGCTCAGGCACTATCAAACCACTGTGACACTTAACTTAAATGAGAAGACTTCCAGGGTCCCCAAGTGTTTCATCTTTTTTAATGCTCTGAGTAAAATGAGCCTTTTAATTTTTTTTTTTAATAGTGAAAAATTCTCTAAAGAGCCAATGGTTTAAATGTAAAGTACTTCCCTTAAGGAAGAGATTCGAAGTTTTCATTTTTCCAAGAGTAAAATATTACTTTCTCACATGAAAGTTTTATCTATTTTATTGCGAGACTTGAAAAAAAGAAAAAGTTTTGGAACTTTTTTAATATAGCCCAATTCATCAAGCTGCTTCTCTCTAGCTCTTGTTTACTCCTCATTGATATTCTTATGGTTGCTAGAAACTTCTAAATTATTGTTTCGTCCAACTATGTGGCACCCATTATTTAGCCAACTGTTACCTTTCATTTGTATTCATTATGTGTATGTGTGGCCTTCTCATTGTTTGGCATTATAATAATCATAAAAACATGAGTAAAAGTATTTCCTTAAGAATTCAGTATCTTTTCTTATTATATTATTTTAAAGAAAATTAACATATTAACCATAAAATGTTACTATTTATTTTAGTATTTATATATCTGTACTATAATGCTAGCCAAAAACAGCTTTTGCCCTTTTATCTTTTGATTATGGGTTTATATATTTT
>PVIR01045163.1:0-10854 GCA_004026965.1 Petromus typicus
CCCCTCCTTATATACAAAAGTTTTGTTTGTATCTTCCTTTGTTTTCTCTTTTTTTCCTTGACCTCTTTTTACTTCTCCCCTTGTTCCCCTTCCCACTTGAATATTTTCTTCCCATCTCCCATTATCTTTTAGTCCTTAATTCTACTTTCAGCTTCTCACACCAGAGAACCAATGCAGTATTTAACCATATAGGACCGATTTATTTCACTTAAGAGTATCGTTATCATTATGGACATTGAAAATGTACCAATAGATGTTTTGCTTCAAAAAACAATGAGAGGAGATAAGGGGAAAAGCACAAATTAAACAGTGTTAGTGATTCCTTCTTCCCAGTGAGTTACTCACACGTGAACTGAACGCTTTCGGTATCCAGGGGAGAAGTGATCCTGTTGGTAAGCAGCCTTACAGCGAGAGGTAAGGGACAGCCACAGGAAGAATGACATTTCTCCTAAGTGGGAGACTAGAGGTGGGGAAGCTTCCTCACTTGATCACCACACTACAGTAGGCTGCTCTCTAGGACAAATATACTACATGTTCCAAAACATTCTGCATCATCATCGTCACTGCTGTCTTCTTTTGGTATGAATATTTATACATAAACATCCCAATAACCATTACATCCATGGTATAAGGATTTCTTGAACACACTCAACCTGCCAGCTTCACTTGACATTTTCGAAAAAGTAATTTTGATTCCAGAATAAATTTTTATTATAAATGAAGTACAATATCCAAGTGTAAGTTGTAGATCTCAGCTAAGCAATGAATAAGTAATGATAACAGACCTTCAAAATAAAGCTGTAGGTCCAGTCCTCAGTGCTGGAAACCAACCCAAACCAAACCAAACCAAGCCAACCTAGAAACACAAACCAACCCAAATCTACACAGACCAACCCCAACTAAACCTAATCAACCAAACCAACCAAACCAAACAACATGAATCAACCCAAACCAAACCTAATTAAACCAAAACAACACAAAATAACCCAAACCTAACCTAACCAAACCAAGCCAACAAAACCAAATCAACACAAACCAAACCTAATCAAACCAAACCAAACTAGTACAAACCCACTCAAAACAAACCACACCAACACAAATCTAATCAAATCCACTCAAACCAAACTTAAGCAAACCAGGGAGACCTTCCTCTGCAAAGAGTAAGGACAAAAGAGCAAAGAAGCCAAAATGTCAACTGAGCCAAATCCAGCAATAATATTTTCTCTCTGAATAATATTGATCTGGAAAATACTGGGAAAAGATTTAAAATACTGTGTTCGTATATTGTAGTTTATGTAAGAAAAGCAGGAAAACTGTTACCATTCTACCATTTTAACCCTCAAAGCTTAAAAATGTGCAATAACATCAAGATAAATGAAGTCGCTACTTGATGAATTTGAGCAATTTAAAACTGGAGCACTTAATTTTCTCCCTTATTGCTATTTTATTGTCCAGTAGTATTTTTCTTATATAAATATTTCACCTGTACATTTCCTTTATAGAGACATAGCAAATCATTGTGGTTAGTGATGCTATTTTGATATTTTTATATTGTCCTTTTTCCATAAAGAAAAATCCTAATTTTGATGGATAAATGCTTTTACTTTCCACTTTCAGTGGTCATAGTATGAGCTTTTATTAAATTGAGATGATTAATCATTATTTTCATTAATTATACAAAATACATATATTTTTTCTTCCTGACAAGTCAGAGACTAGTGGCAAACTTAATTCATTTATTTTGTATTCAATTTAAAGCAGAAAAATAAATAGTTGCTGTTTCCAGAAACCTGAAGAAAAATTAAGAATGACATTGCAAAGAATAATACTAAAAACCCATGTTGTATCAAAATAAATGTTGTTGAGACTTTGTTATTGACAAAAAGGGAAAATACCTCAGTAAATATTAAGGAAAGTTGAAAGTTGTTCCAATTTAAATGGGTATAATTAGGGACATTTTTCCCTCCTCACAAAAGTAATACTCCATGACCTCAGGGAGAAATAGTGAAGTTAGCTCAGGGCGTAAATCGATTCCACTATGGAAAACTGAGGCATTTATACATGCTGCTGTTTTGATGAAATATGATGAATTAATTATAAAGAATATAGAAAGTTTTTAAAAATATAAAAACATAAAGAATAAATATAAACAAACCCTATTTATTCTGATTAAACTACTACACACTATAGAAGCAGAAGTATTTTTTTTAAAAGTCATTAGAGTTTTTGATCGGTAATGTAATTTGCATTAATTAATATTACACTAGGACATACTCAAAAATTTGATATAGATACATAGTCATTGCCTTCCTCACGTAAACAGCCATTCATAAAATATGTAGCTCATTCAAGAATTCATATGAATTTTGAAACTATATATTATAAATAATTTGTGGTTCTTTTGATACCACACTGACAAAAATAAAATGAATATGTTCATAATATCAAAAATGTATCATGTTATATAAAAAGTGTTTTGAGATTTATGTGGCAATTCTTCAGCCTGCCTTACATCAGAGAAACCAACGAATAAATGTGGCAAATAAAGTAGAGCAGCATTCTTGTGACCAGCTTTGTAAACTGTTTTCCAAACAGCAGGTGGCAATCTTCGTAAGTCTGACTGCAGCAGGGCCCTCTTCCTGCAGTCGGTGTACAGGAAAGTCGGTGCCTGGAAGACCAGCTAGGGACTCAGGGTGTCAGTGCTAAGCCTGGGTTAGCAGCCTTGATTACTAAGAGTCTTGCTGAATCACGAGTCACAGTTCAAGTGAAATTTCTCCCTGGGCCAGATGCGTCTTTTCTTTAATGCTTCTGAGCCTTTAGGCAACACAGGAGGAAAACTGTAGCCTCATCACAGTCTCACACGCTGTTGCCCTCTTAGCACTCTGGATTCGTGTGGCCCAGAGAGTTAGGAAGACTCAATTTAGATCTTAAATTCAAGAAAGAGCTGTGCTTATTGAGACTCTTAAAATCTTGTTTCTGCCAGTGGTTTTAGTTTGGGACTAGGGGAAAGGTTTAGAGTTTCAATTAAAGACAAAGTTTTAACTTTTGTGTCTTGTACAGTACACTGGTTCCTAAACCGATGCAGCCATGTGAGAGGCAGACAGAGGGGCACCCATGGTCCACAGCAGCAGCCCCCAACTCTCCCCACCAGCTCACTAACCGGGGCGGCAGGCAGCTGACCCTCAGAGGGACCGCAATCTACACAAACACGAGCGCTCCAAATTCAGCCCTCTCCTCATTACAAAATACCAAAATTCCATCCTATTATCTTTGCTAACAGGGTTATACCAATTTTGTCTAGTATCACCCTAAAGTCATGACTTTGACTGATTGTGTTCTCAGAGTGTCAAAATGTCATAAAATGCATAATTATTGAAAAAGTCTCCTAAATGAGCTTCAAAAGTGCTAGAATCTTCTCCATAATCTGCACAACTCTGACAGTGCACTTTTTAATGCTTATATATAACATTTTCTAGTGCAAGTGAGGCTTCAACTCTTTCACTAGGTACTACAACTTTATGCTTTCATTGTAAAATATGTTCCTATAGCAATTTCCTTTTACAGTGGAAACTGGGGCAGAGATAAGTAAATGAAGATGTCCAAGGTCATTCATCAGGGTGATGTTAATTAACAAGAGAGCTGACAAAAGTCTGAATTTCAACATCACGCCTTTGTCTTACTAGTTCTCTATCACATCTTTTGGTTTCCCATATATACAGCTGAGGCCAATTAGTATTGTATTCCCAATTTTTTTAAAAAAATGTTTCATACAAATGGTAGAAAAATAACCTAACTAATTTAAACCATATTCAGTGTTATTACTGCTCAGAGGGCTTCCTTATACTATTCTATTTGACAAAGCCACTCTGCAATGAATAACTTAAACCCTATAGAACGTTGCACAGCACGTCCGGAGAGCTGTCCAATATATCGTAGAAAGAAGTAAAAGGCCAGTTATCCCTAGAAATCCTTTCACTGAGGAATCTTTCCCACCAGCCACACTATTCTAGGTCCTGTCTGCTGAGGTCACAAAGCATCTGCCCCAGGGTCGCCCAGCCCCTCTTACCGGGACATCGCTGCTCGCTGCACCTCCGGACCTCTTCGCCTTTCCCTTCGCACTGCTGCCCCGTGACTGCCGCGCCCTGACAGGTCCTCATGCGCCGCTCCCAGCCGCCATCACATGACTTGGAACATCCACTCCAGTGTCCCCACGGGTTCCACTGCCCATTGGCTGAAAGAAATGTATCCTTGTCAGTGGAGCCTGGGTGCTTCGATGGTAACAGAAACACGAGGACATCATTGTCTCTGTTGCCTGTGAGTCTCACATCACCACACACAAACGATAGTCAAAAAGCTGACTCACTGGTCAAATACAGACCACAGTGACAAGCAGACACTTACAGAATTGCACCCAACTCTTCCCAGCCACGCCACTGAATCTTACCTGCGAAATGTGAAAGTTTAGCACTAATTATTACTTTAAATATGCTTTATCTCATAGTCTTGGGAGTTCTGTAACTTTATTATTATATATATGGCAGGATAATTAACTAAACTTATAGGAAATGCAAGATATGATCACATCTACATTGAATGCTTAAATTTTATAAATTACAGCCAGATGCATCGCCACTAAGACTCCTCAGAACACTCCCTTTTGCCACAGTGCTCTTCTCCTGCCACTCTTGCCTGATCTGGAAGTCGTTTTGGTGTCTTTGAGGTGTGACCAATGAATGCTGCTGCTGAGCCACAGGCAGGGCCCTAAAAGGGTTACGACAAGGCCTCATCTGACACCCTTCATCCCCGGGCTCTTCCTCAAGGTCAAAATGGCCATGGACAGTACGGTTTTCATCCCAGCCATTGAGGCAGCCAGGGCAACACAAGTAAAGACACTCCTGGGAGAGGACTCCAGAGCTGCCGCAGAGTTCCGAGAGTGATGGGAAGAGTGTGTTCACAGGAAGGAGCGTGGGGAGAGGGTCAGTGGGAGTGCGTCTGTTACTGTAATCATTGTCTGAACTTTAAATCCTCACCATATTTTTATTGCACATGGCACACAACCTTCTAACCCCCGCACAAACGTCTGAGCCCCCAGCACCCCATGCTGCAGCAGCTGCGCACCTGTGCACTCCGGGTTGTAGCACTCTCTGCTCTCTGCCCAGGGCCCTCGGCACTCGGAGCCTCCGTGGGCGGCCGCGGTGCACTGCCGGCTCCTCTGCTGGGTCCCATTCGAGCATGTCACCGAGCACTGGCTCCAGGGGCTCCACTCCTGCCACTGACCGTCAACTAGCAAAGCAGAAAGACAGAGAGTGGGGTGCTGTGAACTGATAGTCCAGCGGGGAGGCCCTGATGCTGGAGAGCAAAACCACCCCAGAGAACACAGGCCAGCCGGTGGGTTCTCCATGCCAGTATGGAGAGGCACCCTAGCACGAGGGATAACTATTGCCCTCGCCTTAGTTTTCACTTCTGTTCCTCTTCTTTTATCTCTAATATCTTCTCTGATTTCCATATTTCTTCAAACATATACATCATAGGCTTGGAGCTAAACATTAGGGTATAGAAGAGTGAACAAAATAAACACTGAGCTATGCATTGTGAGCTCATTTTCTGTAGCAGGAGCCCCTAAAACAAACAAGTCATTACATGCTAAGTAAATTGATTATACAATTTGCAGCAAAGGCTAATTTCAGAACACCACAAGCAAAGAGCTCAGAGGGACTGCGGAGTCTTCCTTGAAAAACTGATGTTTTTTAGATGCGCCCTAAAGAATAGTGAGGAAATCCTTCTGATCTATGTGCTCTGCCAAGGGGTACATGTGAGTCTGTGGCAGATGATGCATGGACCCTTCCAGGAGCTGGACAAAGGCCACTGTGGGCAGGGTCTGGAGAACAGGTGAAGGGAGGTAGTGGTACACAGAAATTTGTGATGACCCCTGCAGTGGGTCTTGATCTCCTGTGAGACAATAGGACATGAGCTGAGAAAGAAAGTGAGAGAGAGAGAAGCCACAGGCACATGGACTGGAGAGCAGAACCTCAGTGCTCTGCATAGGAAAGTCAAAAGGCACCAGGGGCATCCATGCTTATAACAAATGTGGGAAAAAGGGAAGCAGGGTAGAGCTTGGACACTCGCTGATAGCTGTTATCACAGGTAGGACTGCAAAAGGAGGGCATTCACATAGGTATTTGAAGGGGACAAAGAGTTAATTCAGAGGGGAAGAGTTTAGCTGGAGTCAAGTTGACCTTATCTAAGCCCTGCTACTTCACACGTAAGGATTTAAGTCTTGGTAGCAGCCAAGCAGCAAAGGAGTAGTACTGGCCCAACTCAGTTATCTGATGTGTCCATCTGAGTAAGCATTGACCAGACTCCTAATAACATACGGCAGAATTACAGAGGAGCAAGAAGTCTGTGCGACTTACAGCCCACAAAGAGTGGGCAGAGGTGTCTGCTACATAGCAGAAGGGGCTAGTAAAAAGGCAGAGCCACACTGTGCAGGGCGGTGTTGGCCAGGCTGAGAATTCCGGCCCTCATGCTCACGTCTTTAGGAAGCCACTGGAGGATTTAAATGGGCGATGCTCTGACCACATCTGGTTCCAGATAGAAAGAGATTCTGGGAGAATCTGGTGAGGAGAATCTGGGGAAGGAGAATCTTGCGTGATGAACCTGCAGTGAAGTGCTCATAGGTGTGAAAGAGAGATATGGAAATAAAAGTATGTAGCTCTCAACTAAATCTCAGAATTTAGTACAGTACACATGTAAACAAGTAAATAAAAGGTCAAAGGCAAAAGGATCTTAACATGGCTTGCAAAGTGCTTTGGCTTTCATAGGGCAAATCACATCTGTTTGAGTAGGCATTACAATGGTGAGATTTGGGTAATTTAGAAGAAGGAGACGTTGCAAAGAAAGGACAAAGGCAAATGTTACAAAATAGAAATGGATGAAGGAATAGGGAAAAACATATACCACATTACAGTGCACAGACTAGCAAAGAAATAGACTTCCCATATGGCTGTTTAGTTTTTCCAGTATGAGTCCATAATTCTTAGCCAACTTGATCACAGGTGAAAGAGAATTCAACATAAATCTGACATTCTAGTATGGGCTATTGTCACCAGAAAACTCATTCCAAGAAATGAGAAAGATTTGCAGAATATGAGTAAGTACTTTAAACTCAATTTCAAACCTTACATGCAGCTATTAAAAAGGTGTTTAATAGGTATCTAACTGTACTTAATAAACACTTTATGAGATTTTTTAAAAAATCACAAAATACCAATTTAATCATCCTGTTCATGTAATTCTATATTTTACTTTATTAAAAGTATTTGACATAATCTTGCTGGCTATACAGTACATTTTCCACAGAAAAATATAATTTGAATGAATCAATATGATGTTTTAAAGTATCCATTTACTGTCTATTTTGGCTTTAAGTGTGAGTCCATTTTTCATTTCATAATTCTGCTTTTGAAAGATAATACTTAACTGAGCTTTTGTTATGAATCTTGACTCTTCTAAGCAGTTTGAAAAGACTATAAAAATATGATTCATGCCCTACGCTTTCAAATCTCTTTGGTGAAAGAATGTATAGGTATGCACATTATTAAGAATATTTACAAAATAAAATAAGCATATTAATTCAGTCATGCCAGTCTAAGTTAGCAGAAGAAATGTGTGATAGCTTTGAACATTCTGAACCAAGGTAACTGATGTATATTTTATCATGAATGCAGCCATTATATACTCACTGGCAGAAAAGGAATCTAAGTCTGCAGGTAAGAAGGTGTGGAGTTGAATGGAAGTGAAATGTGGACATTTTAAAGCAGTTATTTTAGTGGAGCACCTCATTTCTATAAAGAGTTGGAAAGATATTGCTCAGAAAAAGAAAGTATTGGACATTCAAAAATAAGTTTGTACAGTGCTGTGTTTGCTAATCTGGCTTTTCCTGAAAGGCAACTTTGCTTCACTATTAGTAACAATGAAACAAAACCACACAACAACAACAGAACAATTTAGACTTTAAATTCATACATACATCATCAGTTTTTCAGTTATTTTCCTAATATACATATCTTATGTTTTGTCTAAAATTCAAAATTGAGTTACAATGAGAAATCTGAGAGAAAATTCAAGGTTAAATTCCTTAAAATCAAAACATTTATATGAGATGTGAAGGGTTTTGTTTACAAAGTTGTTCACAGAAAAGAAATAACAGTGACATTGGAGATGTATCAAATGAATGTTTTGGATTGTTTTACCTTATACTAAGAACTGGATGGTCCTTTATCAAACATTAACCACACTGTTATGAAAGAATCATCTTGAAAATAAGTAACTCATTAGGTATAATAGTAAAAGACAAAACCCCAGTGTAAGACCCAACTTGGCATAAAAACAACTATTTTGTTAAAAACCTCCACCTTTTATCCTGTAACCTTCCTCTGAACCTGGAACTTGCCTCCTTGGGAACTGTCTACCCAACCAATGTGTGCAGTCACAGACTGTATGTTTTTAGAATATACTATTCTATGGTAACAGTGATCTAGTCATTGCTATTGGCTTCTATAACAACTCGCTTTTGCATTTTAACAACAGAATGACTTCATTGCTCCTACATAGAAACCATCTGTTAACAGGTGTGGGGGGAGTAGTGGATTTTTCCTTTAAATACTGTGTCCCAGTTTACCCTTGGCCTTCTTCCACACGGAAGGACGGCCCTCAGCTGAGTACTAAAGCTGTTGGTTGGACTTTATGATCATGTCTTGTCCTGAAAGATAGTTTCGGTGGGACTTGGTCCCAACATTGGAGGCCCCAGGGAGATCTCTGTGACCAACAGTATTGGAGCCTTGCTTCTGCTAGGGCCATCCGTGGTACATTTGATTTTGGGGAGGCTTCCTGGAGTTGTTCCGGAGCCCCAGGTCCAGTGGCTACAGATGGATGGACTCAAGTCTTGGTTCTGCCACCAGGAGCTTTATCAAGGAAAAAATGCCTCTAGAGGTAAACAATCTGTGGTCTTTTCTTTGGGTCATGACAAGGTGGGCAGGAGGAGGTTGGACGCAACATAATAATACTCCTCTGTCCAGGGGGCTCACTGTGACGGCAGGAATCACCACTGGTTAGAGTGACACTCGGGGTTCGAGTTCCTTTTGTGGTCGCTCAGGAACATGTGTCTGGGGCCATGTTCGTCTCATGTGTCTTGTGTTCAGTGTTGTGTTTGTCTCTGAGTAAAAAGCCTGGCTCACGTGTGGAGCTGGGTGGGAAATGTGAGTGTCTCATGGACTAGTTTTAGTAAGCTAGTAGCCTGTCATGATTTCTCTCCCTACAGGTCTTCTAAGCCTTCTACCTCCCCCAGGAAAGCTCAGCCAGGGGGAAGATTTGTGTCACTCTCTAATCTCTCTCCTTAAGTCTGTTTTACTATAAAAAAGAGATTATGTTCTCTAGAAAGCCACAGAGGTGGCTCTGAGTCCTGAGAAAGTCTTCTGCTGCTGCTTCCCACCACACTGCTGCTCATCTTTGGCTCAAACCTCTCACAACCTCGAACTGAGAGTAGTCACTGTTTAAGGTCCCACAACCTGACCGAACTGGGACCCGACCATGGTAAGAGGGAATTAAACACATAACGCCAGAGACTTTTAGGGAAAGGTTCCCACAGGTGAGTTAAAGGTGAGTGCAACTAAATAGAAAAAAAATGGAGTTTCCCACAGTGGTCTTGGAGAGGATTTCAGAAGCCTACCAGGTCACAGTGATCTGGAAGCTCCAAGATAATGACTTATAACTTTGGCATTTTGTTTTCCAACTGGCTCCAAATATTAAAAAAAAGAACAAAAGTTTCAGGGAAAGAACAGGTCAGAGCTCTTGGGCTTAGCCCCAAAGGTGTTTAATAATATGATTACTCTAAAAAAACTGTCACCAAGAAAACCTGAAACATAGGTAACTATTGCTGCCATAAAAAGACAGAAGACCAAAACTCAAAAAGGTAACAAAAAGCGGACTGAGATGCTAGACATGCACAGCCCTGCTGCCCACCAGCCAAACTAAGCCTGCCACACAGTGTGTGCACCGTGGCATTGAGTTGGATGGGGACATGCCAGCCCCTCTGGTGCCAGGAGGCACTCCAGATCGAATGCTGAGTGCCACCATGAGGGAGTGTACCAGCTGTGCAAAGCACCGTGGCCCCACCTTCACTGCACTTGCTCAAGAGAACTGGAGCTCTCAAGAGAACAGAGAACAGCAATGCATAGCTGCCCAGGCCACTGCACCCAACAAGTGCGTCCAGCTTGCTGGCTATGGTGTCATCATTGCATCATTCATCGCCAGCTGTTGCTCCAGCAACTGAAATCAGGTATGTAAGAACTAGAGACAAGTTTTTTTTTTTTCCCATAGCAAGTCTACTAGCTAAATATCTCCTTCCAGAGGTGACAGCGCTTGACTAAAAACGTGTGGTCATTGATCTGGATAAAACATTGGTACACAGTTCATTTAAGCCTATCAATAATGCTGATTTTGTTGTTCTATGGAACTATATATCAGATATATATGCTGAAACAGCCTCACTAAAAAATGAGTCCAGACCCTATGGTTAACCTCCTGGGCTGCTAGGGTGTGGTCCGGGCCTGACTCTTCAAAATATCCTGTCTGCGGATCAAGACACTAGATAAATAGCAAAAGAACCAGTGGGGCTTATAGACATTTGTTCAAGGTACCAAGAAAAACTCAGTTCAGAGGTAACCAGCCAAAAAAACACTGATGACTGGCCTTCACTAAGGTAACATGAAGTAAAAACCAGTACAAGCACTTGCTTGTTTTTGTGGACACTTTTTTAAAGATGAGTAAAAGATGACTATACCCAACAAGAGACTG
>PVIR01045164.1:0-10857 GCA_004026965.1 Petromus typicus
TTAGGTTTTTGGAGACAGGGTCTCGCTTTGTGGTTCAGGCTGGCCCTGAGCTCAGCCTCAAACTCACATCACAATCCTCCTGCCTCTGCCTCCCGAGTGCTGGGATGACAGGCGTGAGCCACCACGCCCGGCACTGTGGTATGTGGTACTGGTTGCTGCTGGGTGTGGGTCTCCACGCCCAGTATTGTTATATGGTTACTGGGGAATCGAACCCGGGTCCTTGCGCTTGCGAGACAGGCGCCGGAACCACAGAGCTAACCCCCCGGCCCCTGATCACATTAAATTTTTATTTGTGATTTTTGTGTGTGTTGAGGATGGAACTCAGGCCCTGCAGGAGAACTATACCCCAGCACCTTCATTTCTGATTTTTAAAAAATAATAAAATACCAGGAAGCAAATACATCATTTTCCTCAAATCATGTCCTCTTACATCTAAGACATGTAACTGTTTTATGATCATTATTCTTTAAAAACATCACACATCATGTGACCTAGTAGAAGTATGGCTGACACACGTACAAGCCTGTCAGGAAAGGGGACGGGGAGGGTGGGGCTGAGGACAAGCGGGCACTGGTCTTACTTTCCGAGGCACAGCACTCTGCAGGAGAGCATCTGCGGACCACTTCGCTTCCCTTGATGTGCCTGAAAGTGACCTCTCCCCACAGGGACACAGCGGCTGCAGTGGGACTGCTCCAGCGTGGAGAGAGCCGGGGACGGGGGCCAGCAGCGCTGCCCCGGCCTCTGCAGCAGGAGGCACTGAGACCCGAGGGGAAGGAGGAAGCTACTAGGACAGGACTGCGCACAGAGGAAGGCGAGCGCCTTCTCCCCCTGGCAGCAGAGCCCCTACCCTCGGCCTCTGCGCCCCAGGACTGCATCAGCAGCCCCCAGACACCTCTGGCCTCCGGAGGGCGCCACAGAGACCTCTGGACGTCCTGTCCCCAGTACATCACCTCTCCTCCATCCACGTGTGTCTCCAGGGACCCTGGCTAATCCACACACACTGTTGTTTTAATCCAGATCACCACCTGATAAAGTGGGAGTTATTTCTGCCATGTCACACATCATTAGAATAAAAGCTCTGGTGAGAGGAAAGACTCATGGGGCCAGTGAAGAAATAAGGGAGCTGAGCACACCTGCATGCAGGGCAGCGGGTCTCGCCGAGTGGGTTCACCAGGAAGTGCAGGGCAGGTGGACGAAGCGCCGGGGCCTGGGCTAAGGAGTCCAACGGGACGCAGCGGTGCTGTGAGAAGCTTGGGAGGGACTGACACGCGGTATGTCTCTCAGGCACCCAGTGGCTGCTGTGCACCCATGACAAGGCTGAGTCCACACACGCTGCACCTGCCGTGGAAGTGGGGAGGGAGCTAACCATCGATGAGGTTCTGGTGGAGGAAATGGTGGGAATGAGGTGAGAGTATTTCTACCTCCAGTGGATGAAAAGCGAAATCATGTGTCCTCATCAATACCACTGTGCAAAACAAAACCATCCCTACCAATAATACTGCGGGATGAGCACCAGGGTCATGGAGAGGTCAAGTCTCAGGGGACATCACGCCACACCCACTGCTGCCCCTGGGCCCTGCCAGCAGCAGGAGGCAGAGGGTGTGCGGTGGGAGCTGCCAGGCAGGTGGGCTCCAGCCTGGAGTCACAGGAGAGTGCCCCTGAGCCCATAGCAGTCCGTGTACCAGAGGGCTCTGCCCAGCACCAAGGACACGGTGCCCCTGAGCCGCATGGCACAGACAGGGAGCCACACCCCCAGGAGCGCCAAGGAGTAGGAGACACAGTTTTCAGAGACACAGGCTCCGACACACGAGCAGCTACCTTGCAGAGGGAGGGGAGCCCAGCCCTGGCCTCCCGGCTGCTGGGGGGACAGGCAGCAAGGCCTCTGCGGAGTTCTGTGCTGACCTCACCTTAGTCCCCAGGAGCAGCACCTGTCTAGTGGGCAGGGCTGAAAGGACACACAGCCTGCAGGTGGCTTGTGCCTCCTGAGCAGCGGGTTCCTCTGAGATCCTAGGCCACCGGGGGCCACATAGTCCCCTCCTGCAAACAAGAAACCCTGCTCTGCTTTGGCAGAAAAGAGGAGGTGGGGCAAGGGAGGAAGAGAGGAGCCTGTTCCACAGGACCGTGGAAGGGCGGGCTGCTTCCGGGCAGAGGGCCTGCTCCTCCGCCCGCCGCCTCTGCGCAGGTGGGAAGAGGCACACACGCCTTATCACGCCGCGGGCCGACCCTTCGGTCCTCACACTGGGGCTTGAGGATCCCGGTGCCGCGCCTGGGCCCTGGAGAAGACGCTCCTCAGAGTGCTGGCTGATGGGACAGCCATCTCAGCGGCCCAGCCAGCTGTCCCCGGTGTATGACCTGTCGCCAGGGCTCCCAGCGCGCAGCAGAGCAGGGGCTGCAGACTCCTCAGTCCCTCCCTCAGGGACAGTCACCCGGAGCCGAAACAGGGGACACAGAAGAAGATAAGGGACTGGAGGGCAGGAGCCAGCAGACAGGTGGACACGGTGGTGAGAGCTGCTGTGTGGTCACCGGCATCCGGCTGGACACGCACAGGGGGCACCGCGTGCGTGAGGGCTCTGACTCATCCTGCCACGCCTGGGTGTGGGACTGTCCTGCATGGTGCATTCTCAGGCCACACCTGCTCCTCTGGTGAGGAAGGCGTCCACCCTTAGGTCATTGGCTGCCGGCTGTCTGCTTTCTGCGATGGCCTCGTAGCAAATCAGTGACTCCAAACAATGGCCCCTAGTTGTCTCGCTCCCTGTGGCTCAGGAGTCCTGGCTGGCCCCGCAGAGCTGCGACTGGAGGACAGGAGCGAGCGGTGGGCGGGGCGGGCTGGCGTGGCGGGCCGGGAGGCTGGCAGGGCTGAGGGGGAGGGGAGACTGAAAGTGGGTGGGGAGGGGCGGGGAGGGGCGGGGAGGGGCGGCACCTCTAGGTGGATGTGACCCCGAGCCCGCCCAGCCCGGGCCCGCTGCGGCGGCTGGCGCGACCCAGGCCAGCGTCGCGGATCCGGATCCAGCAGGTGAGCGCCCTGGGCTGCGGGTCGAGGCCGTGGCGGTCGCAGGCCTCTGCCCCGCGCTCTTCCTGGCTTCCGGGCAGGCTCTTCCCGCGAGGGTCGGGAGGCGACAGTGGTCGGGTCCGGGCTGTGGCGACCCCTGGCGTGCTCGCCGTGGGTGGCGCAGGACTGTTCCTAGGGGCAGCGGCGAGTCCAGGTCAGCGCCTTCCTGTGCCTACGTGGGGCTTCCGAGCACCCCTGGGGTCTGGCCGCCCCGCTAGTCCCCAGCCCAGAGCACCTGCCCGGCCGCTTCCGGGAATCCAGAACACCTTGGGACCGAGCTTTGCCTGGAGCCTGAAGCGCCTTGCCTTCCGCGCCCCCAGCACTGGCCCAGGGCAAGTCCCAAGAGCCCCGGCGGCGGCGTCCAGAAGTCCGGAAATTTGTTGGAAAGGAGGGAAACCGGGGGGCTGTGGAGAAACCCGCCCAGTGACTGGGACCCTAGAGACCTCGGAGAGGAAGGTGTTTCTGAGGGGTAAGGCTCGCAGGGTCACACCAAAGGCTGGGGCGGGGTTGGGACGAGGAGGGCCCAGGACTCTACCTTCCTCCCAGCTGGAGGTTGACTGGGAAGGAGTGTGGGGAACACATCGCTCCAGGCCGGTGTACCCTCAACAGAGTGTGACCCCAGTAACTTTCAGACGCCCTTGCTGAGCAGGGCCCCATCAGTGTGGCGCCGTGTCTGGCACCACAGGGGCTGACGTGCTGGTCTGCCGCCTCCCAGCACTCCTCACGCTGACTCGGAGGATCCGCACTGAGCTTTGCGTCCAGGACCTCCTGGACGACTGTCTCACTTTGCCGCACTGAGTCAGAAAACAGTGGCTGAGAACTTCCCAGGATGCCGAACGCAGCCAGTTGGGAGGGAAGCCAGGGCATGAGACTCACAGAAGTCAGACATGAGTCTTCTTACTGGTCCATGAAGCTTCAGAGCAGGTGAGAAGATACAGCCAGCACCTGTGAGACAGAGAATTAGGTGCGATGTTACATGGTGTCCTCTGGTGGAGAAACTAAAGCCATTGTGGGTTGGAAGAGGCAGAGAAAACTGCAGAGCTGGTTGTTTCAAAGCCATCTTCAGAAGACCACAACCGAGGGCCGGACCAGGCAGGAGGAAGCTGGGAGCAGCCCAGGTCTCTGCTGTCCGCAGTACTGCCAGAGTCTGCCCACTTCCCCTCCAGCCACTCTGGCTGCTCCCGGGCGCTGGCCACGCACCCTTCGCCTCTCATTTCTCTGTGGCTTGCCCCGGTGCTCAGAGTGCTCCGTGAGAACCTACCACCCTGTAAGAAACACGCCCTGTGGTCCCTTCCAGAATGAGGGTTTTCCTGGAAACCCTGCCCCCATCCTGGAGGGCTGGAGCCCCTCACCATCTCCCACCCCCGGCACGAACCGCCCTGAAGCTCAGCACCCTGTGAGTTGTGTGTGTGGGAACGGAGGGGTCTGGCTGGCTCTCTGAGGCAGGCCGTGTCTCCTCTGGATCCCAGAGCCGTACGTCAGGAAGAGTAAATGTGCCCCGTGCCCGGAGCATAGGGTGTGGATTAGGTGCTGCTGGCACCTCAGGTTGAGTTACAAGGGAGAGGCTGTCCTAGAGCTCGAAGCAGGGGCAGTGCTCAGACCCTTAGTGCACCCTGCCCTGAGGAAATCCGGCTGTCCTGACCCAGCCTGAGCACCTCCCGCGCCCCTGGACAGCACTTAGACTGTAGGAGCCAGTGCGGCACAGGCAGTGCCCCGGGCTGGGCCCCCTGGACTCTGCACACATGGAGGCATCCTCCCTCTGCAGCCCTGGTTAGGACCCATATCTGGGTTCATGAGGCAGAAAAGAGCTGGCAGGAGCTCCAAGAGGGTGCAGAGCCCTCCCTTGTGCAGGGAGCACAAGGGAAGACTCAGCTTCGCACCAGCCGTGGCTTCCGCCCCGCCGTCCTCTGCAGACAATCACAGAACGAACTTCCTGGGCAGCTTCCAGAGCCAGTGTTGCTCAACCTGCCATGGGATGTCGCAACCTCGGCTAGCGGGTCTCTGCCCCTTGGCCAGTGGTTGTCCAGGCTTGATTTTCACAACGGGAGTGGCCAGACCTCTTCTTCACTGCACACAGATTAGCAACACCTAGAAACAGGTTTTTCTCCCTTTTTGCCAGTATCAAGGATCAAACTCAGAACCTTGCATTTGCCAGGTAGGCGCTGTGCCGCTGAGCTGCATCCCTGCCAGGAAACAGGTTGTCTCAGGGTGTCCCGCGTGCAGGAGTGAAAGGTGTCGTATTCAGGCTGGCACTGGCCTGCATTCTTGTCACAATGCTCAGCTGATCCCTTGAGTAATTTAGAGTTCTCACGGTGCTGAGATCCGTCCAGTTCAGGCTTGTTGGTACCAAGGCGAAGAACTCAAGGGCAGGGAAGCAAATTAAACCAGACCAGGATGACCAGGGCCCGGGATCTGGGCTCACCGCCCTGGCGCAGCACTTTCGCTGTGGCCCCACACATCTCGGAAGCGATGCCACCCAGAGTTGAAGCTGTATCACTCACTGACTCCCTGCCCGACCTGGAAGGGGGCACAGCCACTGTGCAGTGCCCAGGCCGACTTCACAGGCAGCAAACCTCCTGGGGGCTGGGTGATGGGCGGGTGTGCTTCCTGCAGGGCAGTCCCCGCTCATGCCCCTTGGAGCCCGGAACAGTCCTGTGCTTCGTGCTCCTGCTTGGCTCCCTCCACCTGCACCTCAGGGCTCACCTTGCTGTCAGGTGTCCACATAAGCTGCACAGCTGCTCTGGTTTCCTGGGATCCCAGGACAGTTCTGAGCACTCCTCCATCTTGCTGCTCCATCCTCTGCCCGTAACCCGCAGCAGCTTTAGTTGACTATTCCGTCCTTCCCCACCCACCCCAGGCTTCCGGTTCATACCATAGACCACACAACTGGTGGTTCCCTGCGCAGATGGTGTCACTTCTTCCAGAGACACCCACCGGGTCTCCAGGCCTCCCGTGTCTGGCTCCTGACACAGCAGCACCCACCTCTCTGGGGTGAGAGGCGGTCAGCCCCTGTCGGAGCCTGCAGGGTCCTAACTGAGGAGCACTCGGGCCACATGACTCCCAGGCCAGCTGGCTAGGAGTTCGATGTGTCGCACTGCCTGTTGGGACATCGCTTCCTTCCTCATTGTTGCCCTTCTGCCTGGGAGGAACGCACTCGCAGGGAGGTAAGCTGCCTGCCGCTGCTGCCTCTTGGGCAGCACAGGACACTGGGGATCCTCAGTGGCCTGCGCTCGGTGCCGTGGGGAAGCAGAAATACCGCTATTGCTGTTTATAGCTAGTCAGAGTACTTGGGGCCTGCAGGCCCGATTAACTCTGAATCGCAGTTGAGGCGCGGAGACTTGAGCCCTGCCTGCAGCTCCAGCCTCAGCCCTTCCCACCCCGCACCAGGCCTCACTGTCCCTGAGCTCCCCGCCGGCCAAGCCTTCCCTGGCTCCCAGAGCGCCTCTCCCAGTGCTGTCGGGCGCCTCCCTCTCCAGCAGTGACACCGTCAGGTCGCACATGGGCTTTGAGAGGAGCTGTGCTGGTCCACGCTCACCACTCTTCGCCTTTGGACATTCTCACCATGTCCCAGACTCAGGAATCTCGCCGTGGTCACCCGGTCTTGCCTCAGCAGTGCAGGGCTGTGCTGGTGACCAGAGCTCGCTCCCTCAGACCCGCAAGACCTGGAGCCAGCGAACGCTCTGCTCACTGGAGCTGGCTGGAGATGTGGAACTGTCTTCCTCTTTGTTTCGAGTTCTTAGACACCAAATGGCCACAAAAATGTGGCATGGACATTGGGGTGCTGGAATCCAGCCTTCCCCCTCCCTGGAGCTACAAGGAAGCAGACACCTGACTGCTGGAAGGACTTGGATGCCACCTTCTGAACAGTGCCTTTACCTACCCCGATGCCCTGTGTGCCTCAGTCCACAAAATGGTGTTAACCTTTTAAAATTCCACTCCAGGGCCAGGGATTTAGCTCAGTGGTTCCGGCGCCTGTCTTGCAAGCGCAAGGACCAGGATTCGATCCTCCGGTAACCACATACAACACTGGGCGTGGAGACTCACCCCAGCAGCAACCAGTACCACATACCACAGTGCCAGGCGTGGTGGCTCACGCCTGTCATCCCAGCACTCGGGAGGCAGAGGCAGCAGGATTGCTGTGATGTGAGTTTGAGGCTCAGCTCAGGGCCAGCCTGAACTACAAAGCGAGACCCTGTCTCAAAAAAATAAAATAAAATAAAATTCCAGTCCATAGAGACGCGCTTGGAAGAGCTGCTGTGCGGCTCTCGGGCACACTGGTCGTTGCTGTTTCTTCCTCTCAGCCATCTCTTCTTCTCCCTCAGGAGGACAGCGCTTCCACCCGATCTGCTCACAGAAGCCTCTGTCAAGGCTCGATGCTGGGTCGTCTCCCCGGAACAAGAACTTACACCAGCGCCGGCATCTGGAGGAGGAGGTAGTGCTCCTGAGGAAAATACGTGCTCAGAACCGTGGGGCATGCCCATGAATAAATCGCCCCTCCCACAGGACGTCTAGTGAGGCAGGCACAGTGTGAGGCGCACTCGTCTGCAGGATGGACTAGCAGAGCTGCAGTTGTGAGCGCCATGGGTGGGGGTGGCCCCAGAGGCAGCAGTCCCAGCCCAGGGCCAGCTCAGCAGGAGTCAGAGGAGGCAGAGGCTGAGTCCTGAGCTGGCGCATTCTATCTGGAACCAGGGACAGAACGGGAAGGCAGTGCTGATGTAGCCGGGAAAGTGTGTGGGCATTTTCCCTCTGTGGAATGAGTGCTCCGAAGTGGATTAGGGTCAGAAGGGAGGATCCTGTGTTTTCCTGAGGGCTCTAACTCTGGGCAGCAGGTGCCAGTGAAGATTTCTCTGGCCCGACCTGTGGCCTGAGACGGTCTCTGGAGCAGCCGTGAAGGGTGTGTGTCAGGCTGACGCTCGTGCTGGTCCCGGGACAAAATCCCTGAGACAAGCAGCTCAGGGAAAGCTGCGGCCCAGGCTGCAGCTCACAGCTCCGGAGATTTCCATCCTCTGTCCTTGGCCAGTTGCTGGGGGCCAAGGTAAAACGTTTGTCACGGCCAGTGCATACTACAGAGGAGGCCACACACTTCACAGGGCCAGGGGGTGGGGAGCCCACCTCCTAAAGTTCCAGCCACCTTCCAACAATGCCATGGTGCTTTGGGGATACCTGCAACCCAGTCCGCGAACCACACACTCTGGGAGACCCAGGAGCGTCACTTCCATGGTCCAGGCAGGAGACAGGGAAGAAAGTGATGTGAGCAGGCCACTCGGGGTACTTGCCAGCGTGCCACCCCATAGGTGCTGGTGACGAACGGCTGCTGGCCAGAGGCCACCAAGCAGGAAGGCCTGGCCTCAGGATGGGGCTCTAACTCCCGCAGAGCCAGGGGGCTGTGATGCAAAGCAGGGGGCTGCATCCTGCAGCTCGGAGGAGGTGGGCTGTCCTGCAGGGTTTCGGGTCTGTGTCCACTCTGGAGCTGGGGAGGCCTTGGCGGCCCCTCATGCTGCCCCACCCAGGGCCGCATCCTTTGCAGGCACCGCCACAGGTGACAGCACCCGAGCCCGTCACTCTTCTGACGCCCATGGTGCTCCAGCGCTGTCTTCCTGCTGCCTCAGACGGTGCTCACGGCTGCACTGCACCAGACCCCGAGCCCTCCGTGGGCATTGGCATCACCATCCTGACACAGGCAGCCCAGGTCCAGGCTGAGCCAGCCTTCTGTCCTGCTAGGCTGCCAGGCTGGGTGAGGCTCTGTGCCCACGTGCAGTAGTTCAGCCCAAGAGGAGAGCCTGCAGAAATTGTGCAGTGCACCCTGGAGAGGAGGCAGAAGACCAGAAATGGCAGTAAGAAGGCCACGCAGGACCAAGCTGAGGAGACACACGCAGTGGGGCCTCCGGACGGGGGCAGCAGGGGCTGCAGAGGGCCTGCGGGACAGCAAGGCCGCGTTGGGCATGCTGTTTGGAGCTCAGCCCTTCAGAGAGGAGAGCTGTCCCAGTGCACGCGACCCAACCACGGGGCGAGGGGGACCCTGCAGTGTCCAGTGCCAGGGCCCTGGATCGTGAGTGAAGGGCAGGACCCTGTGTCAGCAGAGGAGGACCATGAAGCTGCCCGGGAACCCCTGTGCCCCCACATGAGGTCAGCAGCGGCCACCACTCTGGGGACAGAGCCGGCAAGTCGCTACCTCTCAGTCCTCCGTCCCTCGACCGTGAGAGGGCGTGTGCCCTCACGGTGCCCGTGGAGGACCTGCAGAGCACAGTCAGGAGGTGGGCAGCTGGCGGGCTGGGCTTGTGCTCCGTGGCAGCCGTGGGGCCGCAGTCAGCATGCTGTGGTGCAGTCGGTGCGCAGTACCTGTACAGCATGCAGCTGAGCCCCGGCGTGCCGGGGGACTGCCGGGGTCCCTCAGTGCCTCTTCACGTGCACAGGTCCTCTGGGAAGTGCTGTGGTGTCTGCACACCCTGCACAGCTCGCACCACCGCAGGTTGCTCACAGCGTGCAGCACAGAGAAGGCTGTGGACAGCTGCAGAACTTAAGTGCCCCAGGGACAGTGACAGAAGGGAGTCCGCGTGGTCAGGACGGACGCACCTGTCCCGGTGTTCTCTCCTAAGGCCGATGGAGTCCACAGGGTGAGCTGAGCGTGCAGAGCCAGGGCAACCAGGACCCCAGCCCAGGCCCCCGCCCGGGGCTCTCAAGACACGCCAGAACTGGACCCAGGATGCCCAGTCCCCCTGGCCGGGGTCACGCTGCAGAGTGCATAGCGGCCATGGCCACCTGGGAACCCGGGCCTGGCATCTCATGAGCACAGGGCCCTGGGCCGGCTCAGGATGTCAGGGCAGAGGCCCCTGCCGTACGGTCGGGACAGGAGCCTGCTCTGCCAGTGGCAGAACAGTCTCACTCAGAAACGACCAGCTCTGCTCCCACCTCCATATCTTAGCAACACATCTGGCAGATGCTGAGCCCACAGCGACTGTGCCATTCTGCTTCCCAACGAGCCCAGATACACATGAACCTGGCCTTTATAACCTCCTCCCTCCCAGGGGTAATCTTGGTTTCCCAGTTGCTGGGGACCCTTTGGTGCTCTGTTCTCCTTCCTGGACGGGACCTGAGGTTTCCAGTCTAGGAACCTTACAGAGGGGTCCTGTGTGGGGCTCAGGGGTGCAGTGTGCTCGGCACGCATGCGTTCCGGGCCAAGCGCTGTTTGTTCTTTGCTCTGGTTGCTTCCCCTGGCAGGTCCTCGGCCTTCATCCTGTGGTAATGCGGCGGCTTTTCCTCTTCCGGCTGTCGCGTCACATCACGCGTGCACCGGCCCGGCCTGCTCCCCGGCGTGTGCTCGTCTGCTCAGTCCCTGCTCTCGGTTCTTTTGGGTGTGCCAGAGATGAGGCCGCCGTGGGGCTCTGGGCGTCAGTGTGGAGTCGGGAGGGCTGTGAGCGCTGCAGCCAGGGCTGTGTAGTTCGAGATCACTGCAGCGGGAGCCTCCCACGCCCATGGAGCTCCGGGAACAAGCCATACCCGAGGCTGGCGGAGTAGCCCTGCCGGCCCAGGCCCTGGGTCCCTCCGCTACACTCAGACCTGCTGATCCTGTTCAGTCCCGAAAAGTGAGACCCTGGCTGGGGCGCAGCTGAGGCGCTCGGGTTGGGGGTCAGCTTCCCACGGGGACAGGGACGTGACAGTACTGAGCTCCGCGAGGCTGCGCTGGTCCTGAGGAGAGAGGAGGAAACAGAGAGAAAAGCCTGAGAAAACTGTAATGTCTGAGAAGACTGCACCTTCGAGACAGGCAGAGTGCTCCAAGGCTCCAGCCCCGTCTCACTCAGCCTGCTTTC
>PVIR01045165.1:0-10859 GCA_004026965.1 Petromus typicus
TTTTTTTTAAATTGTTACTCTGGTATATTTGTTTAGGTTCACTCCTTTGTCTCAGTTTCTTATCTAATTTCTTCACCTTAAACTTCTGGGAAAATATTATTAACATATTTTTGTGTCTAAACATGTGAACTCCTCCTAACACTTGTCTTAACCATACTTAGCCCTTTTACAGTCACTTTTATATGCACTAGCAAGATTTCCCAACCTGAGAACTCAGACTGAATCAAACTCTGCAAGAATACCTAAAACCTGACAGAACAAAGTCCCAAGTCTGAGTTAATGTCAGGACAGTGGTGGAAAGATCAGCGGAGCTACTGGGCTGTGAGCATTCAAACACTATCAGATAACAGTGTCATGAAAATAGAAGTAAAGACAGAAGAAATTTCAGAAAAGGCAAATGCTCCTGGAAAATCAACAACACATGCCTAAACAACCAGTGAGTCTCAGGAGAAATTAAAAAATTTATGAACATTAATGACAATGACAGTATAATTCATGGAAACCTCTGGGACACTATGAAACCAGGGCTAGAAAGGAAATTCTTCCCAGTCAGTGTTCACATTAGGAAAACAGAGCAAGCCAAAATGACTTTATAACAATTCTTAAGATACTTGAGAAATGACAGACCAGCCCCAAGCCAAAATTAAGGGGTGAAATTATAAAGATGAAAGTGAAAATCAATGAAATTGAGTCTTAATGAAAAGATTTTTTAAAAATCTATTAATTGGAGAAATGGTTTTATAAAAGAATAAATAAAATAGATAAGTCTTTAGCTTAACTTACCAAGAGAAATTATAAGAGTCAACAATACAATTAGAAATTTAAAGTCACAAAAGGCAGTGTCAAAATTCAGAGAATAGTTACTAATTACGTTGAAAAATTATATTGCAGTAAGTTAGACATTTTGAAGTAATGGACAGATTCCTCGACACATAAGAATTACAAAACATAGCCCAAGAAGACATAAACATTCAGAAGAATCCCACAACAAGCAATAAAATGATACAGTAATAAAGAATCTACCAATTTAAAAACAAAACAAAATAGAACCTCCTGGATTCACTACTGAATTGTGTAAAACATTCAATGATGTTTAATCATCAATGCTCATGAAGATCTTCAAAGAAACTTAAAGAAATAGAGTACTCTCAAATTCGTTTACGGAAGCCAGTATCACTCTGATCCCCAAACCAGATGAAGATCCAACCAAAAAAGAGAAGTCACAGCTAATCTGTTTAATGAAAATAGGTGAAAAAATTCTTCAAAAAGATGCATTAATAGCGAATAGAAAGAAGGACCTTATCAAAAGACTATGTACATCATGGTCAAGTATGTTCATTCCAGGGATGTAAGGAAAATTGTATGTGTAAGCCATTTAATATAACACATCAAATAAATAGGAGTAAGATTAAAAGATCACGTGATCATACCAAAAGATGTTGGAAAAGTTTTCAATAAAATCCAATAGCCTTCATTTTAAAAACCCTGAAGAAAACAAAGTTACAAGGACCACATTTGAATGTTATTAAAACTATGACAAACCAAGAGCTACCATCATATTAAAGGATGAAAATCTAAATACATTCTCTCTAAAACCAGGAACGAGACAAAGATGTCCACTATTACCTCTATCATTCAATATAGTACTTGAAACATTAGCCAGAACAATCAAGCAAGAGACAGCAATAAAAGAGATAAATGTAGAAAAGGTGAAACTCAATTTATAATACCCTATGATAACCTACATAGAAGATCCACAGATCACAAAAAGTGCCTTAGAATTAATAACCAATTTCAACAAAATAGCAAGACACAAGGTCATCACACAAAAATTTTTAGCGTTTGTGAACATCAATAATGAAAGAGATGAGGAAGAAATTACGAAAACAATACCATTCACAGTAGCTTCAAAAAGGTGAAATATTTAACAATTAATCTAACTAAGGAAATTAAAGACCTAAACAAAGAAAAGAACAGCGTCCTGAAGAAGATCAATGAGGACAACAGAATAGGAGTTTAGAGTGGGATGCAATAAGAGACAAAACGTGGTGGGAAGAGGTGGCCATTGTGGGTGTGGCCTGAAAGAGTGTGCCCCGTCCTCTCCCTAGGGTCTTCTCACCACCCTGTCATGACCTGTTTCTCCTCTGAGATGCCTTCTGCCTCGATCTCTTCCTTGGGTTCAGCTGACTATGGGCTGAAACTTCTGCAAACAGTACAGCAAAATAAACCTCTCCTCCTTTACACTATGAGAGTCAGGGACTGTATCTGAGAAATAGGGACATAACTGAGACAAAGAAGGTTAAGAGATGGGTGGAAGGGAGACGAAGGGGGAAGAAAGAATTTAAAAAAGCATTAAAATGTGTTAGGTAAATAGACCAGCTCGTCATGAGGAATATGAACACTATATACTACATACATGTACTGATAGAAAATAATAAATAAATTAACAAATAAGTAAAATCATACTTTAAAAATGATAAAACTATCTAATCTTATGGAACTGGAAAATGTAACATACCATGATATACAAAGATCTTTTTGATAAGATTTGTACATTTAGACTCACTGTTGTATAAGATCAGGTAGATAAAAGAGAAGATACATTTTTTCAATTGAAATATTTCATTTAACATTTGTCTGCAAAAGTTTCTGAAGCAAAAAAAAAAAAAAAAAGTTCCTGAAGCACCAAATTACTTAAACATCCACTTGGCTTAGATTCCTTCTAAAGGTTTTTTTCCAGATCATATTCAGAGCTACAGATTTCATTGTCTCTAACAATTGATGAGGACTCAATTTGTTTCCAAATAGGAAAATATGATACATCAGTGTGTATCACACATTTTTGTGGTTGCTTCTAAAATATTGTGGAAATCCTTTCATCTGGTAAATCTCTGAGCATCATAGTCTTTCATTTATTTATATGCAAGAAAAATGAATGGTCTGAGGTGTGGACTAATAGACTCCTAGGCAAAGGTGACGGTATTGTCAGAGTACTCTGGTCTGAAAAGATTTATATTAGGAAAAATTAGTGTAAAGAATTCTAGAAAGGAACGCTCATGTCTATTGAGGTGGACATAAACTGCCTATATGCCTATGTGTTCCAAAGTAATGCCCAAAAGAGAGATGTCTGCTACAAAGACCATTGAGAGGCAGGGAGAGAGAAGGACCTTTCCTAAAAATGTCAGTGATCTTTCTGTCTTCACTATCATGGTGTGGTTGTGAGTAGCAAACAGGCTTAGGCCTCACTCACTCCAGGGTCACCCTACCTCTGACTACAGTGAATATCTAATTTATATTTTAAGACACCAATACTCAGCTCCTATTCCATCCTGTCCTCAAGAAGACCAGTGGTTCATTAAATGGCATATTGAATGCATCAGGTCCCTTTGACTCCGGAAGGGATAGCAACTACAGGTTTGACCCCTGAAGATATCAGTACACTGCACCACAGTGCTTCTCCTGTCTAACATGTTAGGCTTTGCTAGAGCCAGTCTCATTTCCCAGGGTCAGAAAAAGGCTTCTGCTCAAGAAAATATTATTTGTTCCATAGAAAAGAAACACTATCATCTGTCCACTTTGCTCTTTTCACTTCAGTAGACCAAGAAGCAAAGAAAGGAATTACTATACTGTCAGGGGCAATTGACTCTAATTACAATAAGAAATGAAGGGTGCTATTAAATGCAAGGAAGGGGATATGCTACTACCTGTAATGCTGTTTTCAGAGTCTCCAGGTTTTTGGAACTAGTGATAAATTTGAATCAACGTTTCAGCAACCACAGGATGACAAGGGCAAAGCAAAGAGAGCTCATGTATTTTGAGAATGGGAGTGTTGTAACCAGTTCAAAGCAGCTAAACTGATGGCAAAGATTCTTAGAAGGATGGTGAGAGTTACACTTAATGATATTAAATATATCCTAATGGCCAGTGGTTGCATTGATGACCATTTCAGAGCAGACCATCATTTTCCTGAGTAGTCTGCACTGGATTGAACTGAAGGGTGGAAATAAAGAGACAATGCAATGCCTCACTGTCTCCTAATGCTTGATACAACTCTGTCTAGTTGTCCTCATTTATCTCTTGCCAGATTGTTTTGGATTAGCTCCGATAGAACTTTGAGACAAACTCGCATCAGTTTAATCTACTGATTTCCCACATTTCTGGTTTCATACTTGGCCACAGTGGGGAAACCACCGAAACTGCTAGGCGGAAACATGTTCATTTAGTCCTGGAAGGGTTTTGACTAGTGGGTTGTGGATATCTAAGGAAAAATTCTCCTTTCACCTTTCTCCCTCAGTAGATGAATGAATTTTAGACAACTTCAAGTAGAACAACGAGATTCACCAACCACTGCTAACAAGTCCAGATGAAGAATGTATCTTGACATGGATTCTCCCTTCTTATCAACATGGTCCTGATGATTCCTACATTATTTGCTTCCATCAATGACTGTTTTTCAAATGTTGGTTTTTGGCTTTAATTTATTACAAATTCAAGTTCTTAAATTTAAAGTCAGTACAGACAGTTTTTTTTTTTTTTTTCTTTCAGTTTCTGGTTCTTTGCCAGTGCTGTCGATTTGATTGTGTCAACTACCAGAGCGTTGACTGGATCACACATGGGTCTTCACAGCTCCTTGTGCCATTAGGTCAGCCAGTGGAGGACAGGGTTGTGTGGGGCATGCCTTTGGAAGGTAGCTCTGGCTGGAGCTCTTTCCCAGTATTCTGATGGTTGGCTGGCATAAAGTGAGTCGATTTACTCTACAATCTCATTACACTCTGATGTTTCTACCTTGAAATCAGTCAGTTTTATGGACTAAAACCTGGGAATCATGAGTAAGATAAACTATTTTCTTTAGGTTGTGTATACCAAACATTTTGTCCCAATGACAGGCAAATTACTTCAAGCAATCATCAGTCTAGCATGGCAAGTCTGATATAGGCTATGCCTTTAAGGAACACTGTTAAATTTATGCACTCAACTTTGGTATTGCTTTTCCTAGAAACCTTTAGACCATTTATTATTTCTGTCTATTTTTCCACAAATTTCTGCATTATCTTATTTTACCAATTTGCACATGCCACTGTGACCTGTTTATAATGAATTCCTTTCCCCATATGTAGAAAACAACCAGAATATGCCTGAATTTTATATTTTCTCTTTGTCTTAGTCTATTTTAAATTTCCATGAGAAAATACCTAGGACTGAAAAATTAATTTAAAAAAATATGGCTCATTCAAGAGCATTGTGCTATCTCAGGTCAGAATCTAGTGAGGGTTTTTTTGTTTTTTTGTTTGTTTGTTTGTTTGTTTTTTTCCCTTATCATAGATAGGAGAAAGAACCACAGGACCAAAACAACAAACCGCAGGAGCTCAACTCTCCTCTTCTTACAAAGTCACTATTAACAACAGTGATCTTCATTGCTATCTGGAGCATTAATTGTAGTTTAGAGCTTGTTCTGTTTGTTGTAAGAGTTGACTTTTATATTCCTGTAGTTGGAGGTATGAACATTCTATGATATGAATACATTCCCTGAGTCTATTTTCCCCAAAGCATCTTACAAGACCTATGTATAAAAGCCACTAGCATCTGAATTAATTCTTCAAAATATGAAACTCAAAATTTTCATTAGTACTTTTTTGTGATATGGAACGATTTCACTCAGATTTGGGGTTTGATACACAAGCATGTCCCATCTGATCACTTTTATTCTCCCTGTCCCTCACCCATTTCCATTTGCTGTCTCTCCCTCCATCTCCAGAGTGTACACCTCTCTTTTTATTAACATGGCTACTATTTTGCTCTTTAAATTATTTGTAGTTTGAAATTCTCATATTAGAGAAACCATCTTTAGTAATCCTTTAGTAATAAACATTTCACTTAGAATTACATTCTCTCCATCCATCCATTTCTTTCAGAAATAGCTCAAATTTATCCTTTTTAATAAATGAATAATAATACATAAATGAATAAATAGTATTCCATTGTGTTTATACAGCACATTTTCTTCATCCAGTCATCTATCAATGGACATATAGGCTCCTTCAGTGATTTAATGATTATGAGTTGTGCTAGTAGAAACAGGGTATACATATATTGCTATAATATGATGACATCAGTTCTTCTTGAGAAAATATCCAAGAAGCGTATAGCTGGATCAATTTCTAGTTTTAGTTTTAGTAAAATTTCCGGTTTTAGTTTTTTGAGAAATCTCCACACTGGTATCCAAAATGTTTTTAGTAATTTACCCCCCACCCCAACAATGTCTAAGTGTTCTGTTTGCTCAACAACTTTGCCAGCATATGCAGCTTTTTGGATGCTTGATAATGGCCTTTCTCACTTGAGTAAGACAGAATATCATTGGTGCTTTGATGATGATTTTCTTAAAGCCCAAAGTGGCAGAACATTGTATCATGTATTGATTGATCTTTTACATTTCTTTTTTTCTGTGAAGTTTCTATTCATTCAAACTATTCGTGTTTTTTAGTGGGTCATTTATTTGAAGCAGTCTTATTTGTATGAATTTTTTATATATTTAAATATTAGTCTTTTGTCTGAGGAGTAAAATTTTACTCTTGTCCAAGGTGATAAAATATTTTCTCCATGTTGTCCATTGTCTCTTCATTCTTTTGATTGTTTTCCTTGCTGTGTGGAACCTTTTTAATTTGTCATAATCATATTTGTCCTTCCTTGGTAATAATTCTTGTGCAACGGAGGTTCTGTTGAAGCCTGTCTTTAAGAGTTCTATCATTTTCTTCCAATAGGTACAATGTTTCTGTTTTTTATACATACTTCTTTGATCTGTTTTGATTGATTTTAGTACAAGATGAGAGACATGGATCAATATTAATTCTTCTAAATGTGAATAAGCAGTATTTGGACTTCTGAGGGACACACTCAAGCTGCCGGATGCTGAATGATGACTCATTAGTGAAATAATACAAAGCCCACTCTTATGCCTCAAACAGAATAAATTCTGAAGTATAATGAATGCTCCAGAATTTTCTGTGTAATCAGGCTTGGATGTGACAAAATATAATTTCTGCTTATTTTACCTGTTCTGCTTGCTCTATTTTACTCCCCTCAGTTAGTTATTATTTCTGCTATTTTGGCAATCAATTGGAAAATTCTAATTAGAAACAGTGAAAACGATAGTAATTTAGAAAATATTCAAGAGCAGGCAGTGTGTTTTGAAAATCATATCTATTAGTTGTTACCATGAAGTTATCATTGTCCTTTTAAAAAACCTTGATTTTTTAAAAAAATTAATCTGAGAATGTTTGATTCTTTTGAAAACAACAAAAGAATCAGAAGGTGAATATGTATAAATAGAATACTGGGTGTTTCCCATGGCCAGATGATCATAAAATTAGTAGAGAACTTTTTTAAAATTATAGAATTTTTGAGCCGTACTTCGAGAAATGATTTGTTAGGTTCCTCAATTAAAAATAGCTGTGTTTGTCTCATGGTGATGCCAAGGATCATTCAAGCTTTGGTGCCAGAGTGTTCATCCTTTGAAACCACAATAATTCTGCTCCCTTGAACTCACTCTGTTTTCCTTATCTCTCTCCGGAGCTCTCTTGAAAACTGATCAGCTTTCAAATCATGTAACAGTGGTGGAGGGGGGCATTGGTAGGTCCCACAGCCTTCTCATTAGCTGAAACTAATTTCAGTTAACAGGAAATGTGAAGTAACAAGAAAAGTATACTTGAACTCTTTTGATTTCCCGATACACAGTTCTTAACATCTCTAAAGTGATGTGTCTTTTTATATGCTAAATAAGGTGATTGACATTAAGAGTTTCTGGACAGCCTCTGGGTAGTCCAGGGAAACAAAGCAGGTGATTAGAAGGTAGGAAAATTGAGCCTCAGCCTTGAACAATCTTCACCTGTAGGCCAGCTCAGTAGATGATTAATGATTTTAATTGATCGTTGCTAAATGCAATAAGTTTTCATTGAAATACTGAACGTTGGACTCAGAGTTCCAAGGTTACTGACCATATGACATTGGGAAGATAGTACTCTGGAGGAGGCTTGAGAACTTCTTAACTTTTCTGCCATAGTTGGTGCAAATCTTTCACTTGATTTGACTTGATTTAGATAATGGTTAAGAAGAGATATTTCTTTATCTCAGAGGCTCTGTAGCCAGTGAATCCAATAGAAAGGAACCCAGGGACCTCTAAAGGACAGCAGATCAGTTAGAAATCTGGGTAACAACCTAGACTTGTGAAATGGAAAGGTAAAGTCTTGTGGACTGAACTCTTAATGTGTGGGATCTCATTCTTTTTCCAGCCAGATTGTGTCAGAATTGAGTCAGATACAGTATATCTGATGCATATCAGCAGATACATGGATAATTCCTTGATGTGTGTGGAAAATTCACACTTCTTGTTTCAGAAGTAAAGAAATTTTCCTGTACATTGTAATATAAAAAACTTAATGCAATGTAATTGTGAGATTTTTTGAATGTGAAAAACATGTTAACACCTACGTATACAACATTTTCTAAACAATATTCACTTTTTTAGCTTATGTATATTAATTTCATTATCTGTGGAGATGTTATATTTTTATATAACTATAAACCAGACTTAGGAGAAAAATGTATTTATATAAATGAGATAGTCAATTAGAAAGTCAATCGACATATAAACAGATTTCATTGTTTAACAGCAAATAATCATGTCAACATATAATTGAAAAGCACAGAAAAAGAAACTTCATAATCATTCATGTGTTCATTGCACAGTATTTTAATTATCCATTGTCTTCCTGATTCATGAATACACTAATCATTTCTTATTTTATTTTCATCACAACTAATTTGCTATTACTAAAACCAATAAAAAAGGAATAAAGAGAAAGTACATGAATGGTTGTTGATTCAAGGACATGTTGAAATAGGCTAAATATCTTTAAATGTATCTTTCAATCTATTACAAAGTGGTCATATTTTATATATTCTTCTCACTTGATATTGTGCTTGAAAAATACATTCTCTTATTTAATATTAGACTGGTCTTACTGAACAAAATTAGCTGTATTGTACGAAGTGAAAAAAAAACCTTATATACTTACTTAAATTGGGAAGATTAACAATTGTGTGAAACTTGAATTTTCAGTCCTTTCTTTTATTGTGCCACCAAGCTCTTTTATTCTATTGCAGTCCATTATTTACAGATAAACATAAGTGTAATTATCATATTTATATGTGCTCAACTAAATGACTAGAACAGTTGAGTAGAGAAATTTATATCCATATGGAAAATTTAGCACACATTTTATGTCCGTAATATACAGAAACACTAATTTTGGAGGGATGTACTAATTTTCATTCTTGTGAAACATTTATTTTTATTTAGTACACAGAAATACTAAAATAAAACTGAAATGAACATTATCCTTATTCTGTAATTGGCATTGTATTACATTTAGTATTGCGTGTCTGTCCATAGCTGCATTATCAGTCTGAACTCATATTTCCTGAACAGTTACAGTCGTGTTCAAATTATTTCCTCCAAAAATTCAATATTTGCTTCATCCAATTTTGTTGCTTTGTTTCTATCGTATTGATTTTTTTTCTCCAAATAGTGGATCATACACTATTCCATATTCATACAAGAAAATCTAGATTTCAGCTTTTACATTATCATCCATTTTATAGAAGGTTTGCATTATGCTAAGTTCTACCAACAAGTAAGTTTTTAAAATAAATATTTAACTTTGATACACTAATTAGCAAATTTTGACTGTAATGCTGTTTCAAGATAATTTGAGTTCAATATTTTGTAGATTTAGCTGCCTCCTTGGAGTTTGTCCTGCAAATAAATAGTTTATTGGATAATCAGCTAGTTGAATGCTTATAATTTTCCCAAAGAAATATAATTATTATGTTTCACAAACATACTCCAATAAAAATCAAATAAAATCGAGCAACACAGTTCATAAATACTACAGATAAAATACATTTGAATCATTTCAATACAATTTTAATTATCATTTGTGGTGAGCCGATCTAAGATGGCGTAAGGGGCGTAAGTCTCCGCCTCAGAGAAAAAACAAGCTGTTTCGGTGACCATATTTGGAAGAGTAGGCGGTGTTGGGGGCGTGCCGAACCAGGGTATATAAGGGAGCTAACGAGGAAATAAAGGGGAATTTTTAGGCTTGCACCTCCAGCAGTGTGTTGTGTTCTTCCTTGCGGGACAAGAGAGACACAACAGCTGGTGCCGAAACCCGGGAACCTCGCACGGGGTTAGGAGGGAGCAACGAGAAGTGAAGGTTCACGGACGCGCGACAAGGTAAGGAAGTCCGGGGAGAGAGTTCAGAGGAAGAGCGCTTGAGAGGTGGCACCAAGCTACAAATCCGGGGAGAGAGCTTGGAGGAGGAGTGCTTGAGAGATGGCACCAAGCTACAAATCTGGGGAGAGAGCTCAGAGGAGGAGTGCTTGAGAGATAGCACCAAGCTACAAAATGGGATCGGAGAATTCAAAAGTGAAACTAGAAAAGGCCCTACAGGAATTATTGAAAGCCGGGGGAACTCTGGTAAAGTCTAAGACAGCCAGAGTCTTCCTTGATGTAGTCCACAGAGTTTTTCCATGGTTTATGCGGGAAAGTGTGCTGAACCTTCCACAATGGGAACACCTGGGGGAGGACCTCCGGAGGGCCAATGAGGAGGAGCCTTTACCTCGAGGCGTGTTGCCAGTTTGGACACTGGTGCACAGCTGCTTTTCTAACGAGCTACCGAGTCACCAGCATCCTCTACAGAGAGGAGCTCAGGTCCTAGAGGATTGTAGTCAAGTAGAGGAGGCCATTCTGACTCTGTCTGAGTTGAGCGTTACTTCAGGCTCTAGCGGAAGTGAGCAAGAGG
>PVIR01045166.1:0-10870 GCA_004026965.1 Petromus typicus
AATGGAATATTAGAGGTATCTTTAGGCTGGGTAAAAAATTTTAATTTCAGTACTATTCTTGGAGATCTTTCTAAAACATATTAGCAGCTTTCCTAACTTTATTTAGCTCATTGAACAAGATGCCTCATCATTCCGAGTATTCTAGAGTCCACTCTTGTACTATGTAGATACATATTAAACCCTAGAATTGTAATTGAAAACTGTAAAAATTGTTAGTCAAGTTTCTTATTTTTCCTTTTTCCTCAAACAGTGATCCTCAACCTGACTGCATATTCAGATCACCAAAGAGACTTTTAGGAAATATTGATATCTCTAGAAACAGCAATCCTGTTGGTCCGATTTTATCATGATAAGGTTGAAAAACCACTATTACAGAAGCATGTGGGACAGGCAGGTAGGGGGACATCCAGTAAATTCGGATCATCCTGAAAAGTAAACTCAAGATAGCAGTTGTTTGAGATTAGATGAATCTAAACATTTCTACGATTTTTTTTTTTTTCTTTCAGATTCTTTACTAAACATGGGTGCATTTTTGGATAAACCCAAAACTGAAAAGCATAATGCTCATGGTGCTGGCAATGGTTTACGATATGGTCTGAGCAGCATGCAAGGATGGAGAGTGGAAATGGAAGATGCACACACAGCTGTTGTAGGTATTCCTCACGGCTTGGAAGACTGGTCATTTTTTGCGGTTTATGATGGTCACGCTGGGTCCCGAGTGGCAAATTACTGCTCGACACATTTGTTGGAACACATCACTACTAATGAAGACTTCAGGGCAGCTGACAAATCAGGATCTGCTCTTGAGCCTTCAGTGGAAAATGTCAAGAATGGTATCAGAACTGGCTTTTTGAAAATTGATGAATATATGCGTAACTTTTCAGACCTCAGAAATGGGATGGACAGGAGCGGATCCACGGCAGTGGGAGTTATGATTTCCCCTACGCATATCTACTTTATCAACTGTGGTGATTCACGGGCTGTTCTGTATAGGAACGGACAAGTCTGCTTTTCTACCCAGGATCACAAACCTTGTAATCCACGGGAAAAGGAGCGAATCCAAAATGCAGGAGGCAGCGTAATGATACAGCGTGTTAATGGTTCATTAGCAGTATCTCGAGCTCTGGGGGACTATGATTACAAGTGCGTTGATGGCAAGGGCCCAACAGAACAACTTGTTTCTCCAGAGCCTGAGGTGTATGAAATTTTAAGAGCAGAAGAGGATGAATTTATCATCTTGGCTTGTGATGGGATCTGGGATGTTATGAGTAATGAGGAGCTCTGTGAATTTGTTAAATCTAGGCTTGAGGTATCTGATGACCTGGAAAATGTGTGCAATTGGGTAGTGGACACTTGTTTACATAAGGTATGTAAGTGTTTTTTTAAGTAATTAAAATACACTTTTTCTTTAGAAAGACACAGTAAGTAAATTGAAGCAAACAAACTTTTATATCCTGCAATATTTTCATTAGATAGACCTGTGTATTTGAAAGTACTTCAGCAAAAATGAATCTACTATTTTTTGTTGCTGTCATATATCCTAGCCTTCAAATTTAAAAATAAGTTTAATATATTTGGTGCACTTATTTTTTAAGTATTTGGGCTTGTGGCAGTCACAGAGATACTTGTATGGAGTGTGACTTTTGATTCACATTCTTGATGTTGGTACTAGCCATCGTAAAGATTATTTTGAAGCCACTTGATAAAAATATTTATATATAAAATAAAATTCTGCATTACATATATTAAAAGGTCGAAAGCCACAGAAAGTAACAGATGATATACCAGAAGCCACACCTAAGTAAAATTAGTTCCAGTCTTCTAGTAACTAAGACAAACAATGAAATGGGTTATTTTCATTGTCTAGTAAAAAGAAGCCTATCCTATCAATAAAATCTAAAAGGAATTTAAATATAACTCTTTGTAAGTCATGTTTGACTTAGGCATGGTGGCACACGCCTGTAGCCCCAGCACTTGGGAAGCTGAGGCAGGAGACTTGCTGGGTGTTTGTGGTCAGCCTGGACTACATATCGAGACCCTGTCTCAGCAACAGGGTCTGATTTGATGGATGGTGTCTTTTGTAGACCGTTTCAAAATTCTTTTCATATAGATGTTTTTATTATCACAAATTAAAAATGGGAGGCTTATATAAAATGTATTGTGGAGAATTCCTGTGGAATAGCAGTTTATTTAAATTGTAACTTAGTCATGATATAGTAATATCAAACTAGACTAATGCAATTAGGAATTTCTTTGAATGTCTTTAAAATGTTCAGTTGTTTCAGGCAGATTTTCAGACCATCATGGTAGAAATAATTAAAGCCTGAGTTATCTGGCAAGTGCCTGGCCTGTGCAGGTGTTCTGTTCCTGACTGATAAGAGATCAAGGTAACACTGACCTGTGAAACAGAGTCTTGACTTATTTATTCTGTCTAGACTGAAACAGTTCTTTTTTCCCACTAAATAAGTTTTTGTGGAAAGTGTAGCCATAGCTAGAAAATTTCTCAAGAAGAATCTGAGGGTCTGTGGAAATACCCAACTTTCGGTATAGTAACTTGTTTTTCATAGAATGAAAAGAGAAATTTCAGATAGAGAATTTAAGGTTTGGTATCACTAGAAAGGATTTAATGACAGTAGTTGTAGTTCCTCTGATTTTTATTTTTTGAATACTGTATCATTTTTATTTTTCTGGATGAGTTTGGTGTAGCGGTATTGATAGTTGTTAATGATTAAATAGTAAGTGGCTCTCAAATTATCCTTCTCCTTTGACCCTAAATTGAGTCAGGCTGCCTTGCACCTTTTTGAGATGGAAGAGACTAAGTTTTCTGTCTGGCAAGTAAATAAAAACAGGATTTCCCCAGTTATAAATGAATGAATGATTGAAAGAACGAATGATTAAAAAACAGTTCAGATAATGCAGAAAATTAACAACCTCACAATTCTGCTACCCACTTAAGTCATCTATTGTGATTGCTGTGGTATTTATCTTTCTAAGGTTTTTTTGTTTTTTGCCTTCCTATATGTATATTTTTCTAAAAAGAAGACATTACATTTGCTGTCCCACAGCTTCCTTTATCCACCAATATTGCAGGGATGTCCATGTCAAGAAATACTGAGCTGCAAAGTTTTTCATGGCTGCACAGCATCCTGTGGAATGAATATCATATGGTTGGGGGGAATAGCTGGAAATCTACTGGGTCTGAAATTTGAACTAAGGAATTTAGTCTTAATCCAATGTTTTCCATTGAATGAATGCTGGTTTTCTCTACCCTTCTACCTGAGATTTATTTTTATTTATTTATTTATTTTTTTGAGACAGGGTCTTGCTTTGTAGTTCAGGCTGGCCCTGAGCTCAGCCTCAAACTCACATCACAGCAATCCTCCTGCCTCTGCCTCCTGAGTGCTGGGATTACAGGGGTGAGCCACCACGCCTGGCACTGTGGTATGTGGTACTGATTGCTATGGTATGTGGTTATCGGGGATCGAACCCCGGCCCTTGGCGCTTGCAAGACAGGCGTCGGAACCACTGAGCTAAATCCCTGGCCCTTTCTACCTGAGATTTAAATAATGCTAGTGGTGTATCTTCAGTTGGTAGCTTTAATCATTTTTAAGCAATTGAATATTCATGTTGTAGTATAAAAAGATTTTAGACAGAGTCCTGGAATCTCAGTAGTATGGAAGTAAGAGTAATAGAGTCCAGGCTGATGAGCCATCAGTTCTAGTGGAAGCTGCCCATCACAGCTCCTTTGAATGAAGCTGCACCCAGTTGATGTCCATTTTAATAATGTCAGCTGGTTTGGATTGAAACATAACAGACTGATGAATTTTTGTAACCACTGGAAGTTACTTATTAAACCTCTTGTCCATTTCTGTTGAACTATAATTTTGTCATTCCGCTTTTTTGTATTGTAAATTAATTGACTATTAGAGAAACTGTGATTACTTGAAATTTAGAATGAAAGATTGGTTATAGATTTTAAAGTCCATGGCAAATAGTGAACAGTTTGCTCAGTAGGTTTTAATCCACTTTAGAGGATTAGAGACAAGACACAATTAAGTACACACTTCTCTAGGAGTATTTTTGACACCTGTTAGGCCTTGATAGTTTATAAGCACTTTTACATGTTAACTCATAACATATTAGAAGGTCATAATTACAGTAGTATCATTAAGTTTGTTTTCTACGAGCTGTATGCAATTCTAAGCAGTGTATACATGTTTTAACTTATTTCATTTTCACAACTATCATGGGGTAGTTAGTATTTTTTTGTTTGTTTTTGAGATAGGGTCCTGCTTTGTAGTTCATCATATTTGTAGTGGCCCTGAGCTCACTATGTAGCTCAGGCTAGTCTCAAACTCACAGCAGTCCTCCTGTCTCTGCCTCCTGAATGCTAGAATTACATTGTGGTGTGTGGTACTGATTGCTGGTAGATTGTGAGTCACCATGCTCAGCATTGTTGTGTGTGGGTACCGGAATCAAACTCAGCTCTTGTGCTTGCAAGGCAGGCACCAGAATCACTGAGGCAAATCTCTGGCCCAATATTATTTTTGAATGACAGTTTTTTAGGATTGCCAGTAAATGTTAGATAACTGTAGTCAGGTAGCATCCTATTTAAATTAGAAACTTAACTCAGAAGAAGAATTTCTAAGAAAGTAACCTTTCCATTTTACAACAGTGGTGACATTCATGGTGTTCACTGCCAATTAATTTCAGGTTACATAAAATATGTAACTGTTAGTTGCATAACCTTGCATAACTTACAAACCATACATATTTTACTAATCTTTAATCTTATGAGGTGAAGAGATAAAAGTTTTCATTTCTGAGTTTTAAGGAAGTAGAAATTGCTTAACACTGACAGAATTGTAAGTCATGCCCTTGATGTATACTGAAGCTGAAAGCTATAACCATAGTTTTCTCCCTTCCAAGTACTAACCATGCCCGACCCTGCTTAACTTCCGAGATCAGACGAGATCAAACCATAGTTTTCTGAATCAAGTTTAATATTAATATTTTTTCCCAGAATAGTTCATATATACATACATATATATGCAATAAATTCAAAGTTATTTGAAGTAAAGTTGTTCATCTTTGTTCCTCCAGATCCTCCTCTCCATTCTCATTTCCCTTAGCTAACTGTTGTTCACAATTTGCTGTGTATATTTTAATGGTTCTGTGGTTATTGATGAAGTACATAGCATAAATGAAGGGGTTGTGTTTTGCCATTTTACAGAAATAGTTCATGTTATGCATGTTTCTCTGCAGCTTGCTTTGGTTTTCTTTCTTTTTTTTTTTGAAGTTTTTTTAGTTTTTTGAGACAGGGTCTCACTTTGTGGTTCAGGATTGTCCTGAACTCAGCCTCAAACTCAGCAATTCTCCTGTCTCTGCCACCTGAGTGCTAGGATTACAGGTGTGAACCACCATGCCCGGCACTGTGGTATGTGGTACTGATTACTGGCGGGTCTGAGTCACCACACCCAGTCTTGTTATATGTGGTTACTGGACATCAAACTCTGGCCCTTGTGTTTGCAAGGCAGGCGCTGGACCCACTGAGCTAAATCCCTGGCCCTTGCTTTGTTTTTCTTATGGCATAAGGAAATATATTATCTTTTAAAAAGAATATTGGATATCCCTAAATTCATTTTATATACCACCTATCAGAAACTTATTAAAATAAGACACTGGACCTGATGATTAAATAAAATTGAGGGAAATATTTTCTAAAGGCACTATGCCTTTATTTATATACTATTCTTTTACAATCTTTGCTTCCTCTTCTTTTTAAAACACCCAACCCGATGAATGCCACTCTAATATTATCTAATGTCTACTTTTGTGTAATTTATGATTGTAATTTCAGTGGAAACCAGATACTGTAAAGCAGATTTTTCACAGCACTGCTTAAAAGTTCCAAGGAATAAGTGGTTAGATCCAAACATGAGTCTATATCATAGGAAACAAACCAAATTATTGGGCTGGGGATTTAGCTCAGTGGTTCCAGCACCTGTCTTGCAAGTGCAAGGGCTGGGGTGTTTGATCCCTACTAACCACATACAACAATGCAGGGCGTGGAGACTCATGTCCACCAGCAATCAGAACCACATATTGCATGCAGTACCGGGCATGGTGGCTCACTCCTGTAATCGCACTATTAGAGAACCATGGCTTTGGTATTAAAACGGGATTTGGGGCCAGCAAAATGGGTTTAACTTATACCACTGAGGATGAATTTGGGCACACTTTCATTTTTTAAGGACAAAAGGTAATTGTATCTTGCTCATGTTTTGTGGACAAAGACAACTCTTGGCAAGTGACTGAGCGGTATCTGGTTTATAAACCAATAAATTGTACTTCATGAGACAGATACATTTATGTAAAGGAGAGTAAGTTATAAGGTAATGGTGGAAGCAATAAATATCCTTGAAATAGTGATAGGCTTCATCTTTCATGGGCAGGTGAAAATTTATTTTTTTCTTTCAGCTTGCCTAGCATTTGAACTATAATGAAAAAGGCCACTACAGTGAGGTTAAAAAATTGATTTACCCTTAAATTAGCTGTTTCTGCTTGCTCTTTAATGACCCTGAAATTATTTGCAATTCTGTATAACAATGTGCTATCTTTTCTTGATGTTTTCCATGTGCTGAGTGAGTGTGATGGTGCAAGACAATTCCAAGTTTGATGCCATTCTGGGCAACTTGGTGAGACTCTGTCTCAAAATTAAAAGAAGTGGCCGAGGATTTAGCTCATTGGTAGAGCACCCATGGAATCCATCTCCTGTACCAAAAAACAAAACAAAAAAAGGTTACCTATATGGTTGTATATTAGCCACATCCCATTGTTTGATGTATTCTCATAAGTTTAAGACTTTAACTGATTTCTCTTTTGACTTGCAGTAGTTCATTGTAGCTTCTCAGATATCCTGCTGATCAATACTTTTCAGCTATATTAAGCTCAATAGAGTTGTAGCAGCATTGTTGTAGGCGGATTAATTAGCTGGAAAGTTCTGTTGTGCTAAATGGGATGCATTTTGGGCATAAGCTTCTTGGGAACATGTAATATTGAGTAAGAAATAGTTTTAAAGACTGAAGATATCTTTATTTTTTAGGCTGAAAAATGGTGATAGGTAGGAATAGTTACACATGATTAAAATTGAAAAACAACTATAGATCTATCACATATATAAGCACAGTATTTCTTCAGGTTGAATTTTATGTAGTTCTTTGAAATAAAAATGAGTATGTTAAATGTGTAAATTCTGGTGATTAAACTGTTAATTGCTGATAGTAACCATTTAGAAGTTAGATAGAAAGTTGATGGACTATAGAAATGTATTTTTTCTTTTTCTTTCTTTAATATACAGGGAAGTCGAGATAACATGAGTATTGTATTAGTTTGCTTTTCAAATGCCCCCAAGGTCTCAGAAGAAGCAGTGAAAAAAGATTCAGAGCTGGATAAGCACTTGGAATCAAGAGTTGAAGGTAAGATAATTTGTTTTGTTTTGTTTTTTAATTTAGAAGGAAGGTAGAAGTGTTCCGTCTTACTTATCAGATGATTCTTTGAAAATTAGGAAAAACTGTTATTTCAAAAGAAAGCCTAGACACAAACATCTCTCTGCTTAGGTTTACCATCGTAGACTAATGTATGTAGGTTTGAGAAGAGGGTATTGATTTTTGTAGCTTAGTAATTGTCTGGCTGTATCTACTAACCAGTGTGTTTAAGCATTTTTTGTCTAGTTTCTTGAGCTCCAAATGAGCTCTGCAAATAGGTAGTGACTCCTGCTTTTTAGGATGAAGAGAAGATGGAAACATGGACACACCTTGCAGTCCATGTTAGAGATAGTAAGAGGAATTCCTCTTTGGTGTTGTTACTAACTTTCGTTTCCTGATAAACTGTAATATGTTAGGGTGATGGGTTCTAGCTCTAGTTTATCACTAGGCAGGGGCATGTTTTCAGTGTTACTGAAGAGCAAGCAGTTTTTGGGAGCACATACTTTTTGGGAAGAGCTCTCCAGTTTGGTCACCTACTTGTTATTTGATTTTCACTGACATGACATCTTTAACCTCTCCCTGCTCTAGTTTCTTTATTGGACACTAAAGCTAAAAAACAATGTAGAGCTGGGGATATCACTAACTCAGTGGTAGACCAATAATACCTGACAGTAAGACAGTGGGACAGGCTTTATTCAGGGCTGCATAATGACAGATATAGGGGCCGATGCATGAGAGTCTTACAGTGGCTGAGGATTGGAACTCAACAAGGACATGTGGGGACTTGTAACCAAGGAGTGGGACGGTAGGCATTATCTAGGTGGAAACATCAATGATAAGGGGGTTGTGGCTAAACTGACTTATTAGAATTATTGCTCAAAGTGGGCCTGAGAGAGAAAATAATGAGGGTATTCAGATACCAAAGAAGAATGAAATTCCCCAAACTGACTTATGCTCATTCAAACTATATTCTTCAAGGAGAGAGAGAGACAGCCCAAGGTTGGCTTTGTTGGGATCCAAGAACCTGTCTAAAGTTTTGATCAAAGAGACAATTTTGTCAAAAGAAATAGCATATTTAGGACCCTAATACACATATCTGCCGGGGCCTGCTGGCTACAAAGCAAGCTCAAGTCAAAGGGCCAGGATTAAGGAAAAATAATAATAAAAAATAAAGAGAGACAAAGCATGGGGTCAGGAGGACCACAGCAAACTCCAAGCTGAAGCCTGAGTCTGAGGTGCCAAGTTTATTCTCTGTGCTCCTTTTATAGTGCTCTTACAGCATTGACTACGTGCAGAGATTACAATCAGAGTTTATAATCAATTAGGTAAAAAGTTTGATATCAGTCTGCTCAATGTCTCCCACCTTTTGTTGCCCACCTTTTGGTCTTAACTATATCTTGTTTTGGGTCAGTATTCAGCAAAAGGTAAAACATCTGCTGTGACCAGAACTTGTTGCTGATGTGTTATCATTATAATGGAGGTTACAAGTCAGCTTTGCATATCACTCTCCACACTATCTCAGGGAAATGTGAAGAGAAACTAGGCCCTAACCCTTAGGGCAGAGAGGGGGGAAAAAGTCAGTGCAGCGCTTAAAGTAGGCTTCCTGGTGCCAGTGTATCTCTGGCAAAAAACCCAGGGCTATAACAAGTGCCCTTATACTGAAGCTGCTTCCCACACATATCCCCAGCAAACTGTAGCTTTTATTGAGTTTAACTTCTGTAACAGCCAAATTTTAATTTCTCAAAGCTCTGTTCAATTCAGTTCAGCATGGATTGTTGACATTTAATATTACTTTTTCTCTTGAGTAGCTTTTAACTTTACAAAGTATATGTAACATGGTAGAAATGACAGATACATAGCATAATTTTTGAGGCCTGTGCCAAATACTTGATTGCATTTTGTTTTTTATTTTTGTTGTTTTGGGGGGCAAGGCCTCACTATTCAGTCCAGGCTGGCCTTGAACTTAGGGCTATTCTCCTGTCTCAGCTTCCTAAGTACTGGGATTACAGATATGCCTCACCTCACCTGGCCCCCAATAAATACTTGATTATAATCATCCATTCGAAAGGCTTTAACATCCTTAGCAAGGTAGCCATTGCAAATCAGTTTGAGTTGATACTTAAAAATAACTTAATTTTTATAAAAGCCATTTTTCTTCAAGAGCAATTTGTAGTAGAATTTTAAATTATTAAATTTTTGAGCTGGCAGCTTCTGGTGTCTTGGGTAAGGCTGTCATATGCATTGTACTGTGCTGGAGATCCAACCCAGGGCCTCACACATGCTAGGCAAATACTTTACCACTGAGTTATATTCCCATTCCTTTGTTTTTGGTGTATGCAGGTGGCTGAGAGAATATACTGTGTTAAATAAGCAGGGAATAGTATTTAAGTTCATTAGATGTGTAATGAGTATTTTTTTTTGTTTTTTGAGACAGGTCTGGCTTTGTAGTTCAGGCTGGCCCTGAGCTCACTCTGTAGCCCAGGCAAGCCTCAAACTCACAGCAATCCTTCTTCCTCTGCCTCCTGAGTGCTGGGATTATAGGTGTGAGCCACCACACCCAGCATTGTGGTATGTGGTACTGATTGCCACGCCTAGCGTTGTTGTATGTGTTTACCTGATGGAACTAGGGACCTTGCATTTGCAGGGTAGGCCCAGAACCACTGAGCTAAATCCCCAGCCCATAATGAGTATTTTTTACTTACATTCATTCATTCAGTCTTCAGCACGTTTCATTAGTTATAGCGAAAAATAAGACAGGCCACCTGGAGTTTATATTTTAGTAGCAACCAATACTTTTAACATTTTTAAAAAGAAAAACCCAATTAAACAATAATAAGAGAAAGTTGATTAAGAAAGTCTCTGGAAGAGAGACATTTGAGCAGAGATCTATTTATGGAGAGCAGATATGTGGGAAAGAGCATTCCAGGCAAAGAGAGCAGCAAGGGATGAGGAGGAATGTAGGGTGCCAGTTGGAAAGTAGAAGAGGATTCAGAAAGGTGGCTGGGATTCTAGGCACATAGGGTTCTGAAGGCAGACTGAGGACTTTGGGCCTTGCTCAAGTTGTGATGGGAATTCATGGAAAGGTTTTGAGCCTAAGACTGACGTGATCTGACTGGTTTTTCAAGGATCTCTTGTGTGGAGAGGGTTCAAGTAAGTCATGATGCATACCACTTGGAAGCCAGGCACTAACAGAGGTGGTAGATGATGACAGGGAGTGGAACTGGGAAAGCTGTACTAATGGTTGGTTATGTACTAGATGGCAGTGGTACTAAGGGAAATCTTATCTCTGGATGACATGTATCATCTATAGTCCTTTCTGGTGTCCTAACCCGAGTACCCCTGGAACCTAATGAGTAGAGGCTAGGAATCCTGCATCATGTCCT
>PVIR01045167.1:0-10849 GCA_004026965.1 Petromus typicus
TGTAATTTAGATCGTTGTATTCACCTTTCATGTTTGTTTCTTGTAAAATCTAATGATAAGTTATGGTTATTTTCTTTTACTAAATCATATTTATTTTATTTGTGAAAAATGACCTAAATTTTGTGCTACAGTCTATAAAACACTTATGGAAGGGGTTGGGGATTTAGCTCAGTGGTTACGGCGCCTGTCTTGCAAGCGGAAGGATCCGGGTTCGGTCCCGGTAACCACATACCATACTGGGCATGAAGACCTACGCCCAGCCTCAAACACTACCATATACCACAGTGCCGGGCGTGGTGGCTCACGTCTGTAATCTCAGCACTTGGGAGGCAGAGGCAGGAGGATTGCTGTGATGTGAGTTCAAGGCTGAGCTCAGGGCCAGCCTGAACTACAAAGCGAGACCCTGTCTCAAAAAAAAAAAAAAAAAAAAAAAAAAAAAAAAAATATGGAAGTATATTAGGTGTAATTTGTAGACTTCTCCAAAACTCTGTGCTATTCTTTTAAGTGAAAACTGACATGTTTGGGACTCTGAGAGTTAATAGGAAAGAATTACCAAATTATCTGCAAAATAAAATTTGAAAACTAGAGGAATGGCAGCATATCGGAAGGGAAAGTCTGTTATGAAATGTAAAGACAAAAAGGTACCTCTTTATTGTCAACTATTCATAATGTAGAATCATAAATTATCAACTAGGAAGGGCCATGGATTTAGCTCAGTGCTTCCAGTGACTGCCTTGCAAGTGTAAGGGCCTGGGTTCGATCCCAGATAAGCACATACAAACATGCCTGGCATGGCAATTTACGCCCACTAGCAGTCAGAACCACATACCACAGTACTGGGAGTGGTGGCTCACGCCTCTAATCCTAACACTTGGGAGGCAGAGGCAGGAGGATTGCTGTGAGTTCAAGGCTGAGCTCAGGGCCAGCCCGACTACATAAGTGAGACTGTCCAAAAAAAAAAAAAAAAAAAAAATCACCTAGGAAAATCAGAATATTAACTTCAGCTATATGTAGAAAAAAAATTTAAGTATAGGAGACACTACAATAAAGTTAGAATTTGGAAATTTAACTGAAACTGAGTTGTGTGTGTTTATTGTAGCAAGTTTTTGTTTGTTTTGTTGGGATTTTGTTGTTGTTGTTTTTGGGTTTTTTTTGAGATAGGGTCTTACTTTATATTTCAAGCTAGTTCTGAACTCAACCTTTAAATCAGCAATCTTCATGTCTCTGCCTCCTGAATACTGGGATTACAGGCGTGAGCCACCATGCCTGGCACTGTGGTAGGTGGTTACCGGGAATTGAACCCAGGCCCTTGCATTTGCAAGACAGGCACTGGAACCACTGAGCAAAATCCTTGGCCCTGTAACAAGTTTTCATATGTTATCTCAGAAGTATATGGTGGAGAGGAGAAAAAAAAAGACAATGAATGTCCAGTTAGGGAAGTAATTGTCCAAGATTCTAAGTAGCTCATTCAGAAAGATAATATGATATTAAAAAATATTGGCCAATGCAATGATAGAGTGAATATCAATAGGACATGTTAAAATTATCCCTTACAGGAAGAGTGACTAGAAAGCTTAAACAAGAAGTGGAAACCTGGTCTGATACCATGAAGTTTGATGATTCCATTTGGGAGAGAGGACTTGACAAGGTAGATTCATGATATTCTAAAAAGACCAATTAAGAATAGAAGGTTCCCTCCAAGGAAAACAGGAAAGAGAATCTATCTGTCAGGACATAGTGGTGAGGAAGGAGCCAAATTCAAATCACAGGGAGAAGGTGAAGAGTTTGTTGGAAGAAAAATTTAACATACAGAGAGGAGCTACCATGAAGACAATTCATGAGTTCCCAGAACAAAGTGAAACAATTTGAGATTTAGGGCTGATTAATGAGAGATATAAATCAACTTTTGGAATATGTAACATTAGATGAGGATACAAAGCCAGGTTTTAGGAAACAGAAAGAAAAGTATATCTTTCTGCTGATGCCTAAAGTATCAGCTAAGATGAAGCATCCTGTTGACCCTTAGGGAATTGATGGTCAGTTCTCACTGAACCTCAACTGGCAACTTGCATCTTAAAAATTGTAGCAAAATAATGTGATCAAAGTGTTGGGGAAAGAAGGGCAATTTTCATTCCATAAGAAGAGTGCTTCGAGTCCTTTGAAGTGTTTACCAAATGCTAAACTGATCTTCCCGTTTAGTGTAGGAAGCAAAGCACTGGGAAACTCTTCCAAGCTTTAGGAAATTATTTAAGCAACAGTGGTTTGAAAAGATGTACTGCGTGGATATACTAATACTTATTTCAAACAAAAAATGGTTGTAGTTTGCTCAGAAAAAAAATATTTCTTTTTCAACTATGTGTTATGATTTATAAAGATCCCACAATATAAATATAACCTCAAGAAAAAAGAATACTAAGAAGTCATATGTATAAAAATGAAATTATATATATATATATATTTGTTGTTCTTTTTTAATTTTTTTTATCTTTATTGGTACATTACATACAAGCATCACAATTGCACTCCATAATGGGAATTTGTACCAGTATAAGGCACAACTTAATTCTCATTTTTTCCCATAGCCCTACCCACCCTAGCGCACCCCCATATACATAAAATTTGTTTCCTTACTTTTTTGTTATAATCTCATTATTTTTCCCCCTTCACCCTATTTTACTTTGAGCATTTTCTATTTCAAAATATATAACATACAATTCTAGGACTCATTTACATCTTATATTTGTTGTTCTTAATCACTCCTGAATCAGATGTGAGACCATTATGGGAATTTGAATTTCTTAGATAATTACAACATTTGATTTCTCCAAAAACATTATAACATGATTTTCTTTGTTTAAAATAAGTTATATGCAGCTTCTAAAATATTATCTCTCCTGAGAGCATTAGCAAGGTCCTTAAAACCTGAATTAACTAAAATCTTTGAGACAACTGTCCTTTTTCCAAACAGAACTTATATAGGGATGTCAATATCTGTGCAAGCATATAGCTTTTGTGGGTGGGTGTGTTATTATTTTGCATGAATGTGTTGTATGAAATGCACCAGAATTTACTACAGCCTATAAATGCACTTTGGAATTTTCAGGGTAACAATTTGTATTTTTTGATAGTGTGTCCAAGATCCATTTTTAGCAGTAAGGCCCTTCTTCACAAAAGTGGATGTAGCTTAATAACACTGATACCAGGGTTACACTGAGGCAGAAATAAGTGGCATCTTTTATAATATTTGAAATGATCACTGTTTCCCAGAGCAGGGAGCTTTTATATATATATATATATTTTTTTCTCTTCTTACAGTAGTTTTCCTTCATATCTTGTATAATAGTCTCTTGTGAAGCTACTTCCAGGTACATATCACAGATTCAATCAATTTGGAATGACACAATGCTATCATTCCCATGAGTGCTTGAGCACTTCCAAGAATGATTAAAAAGCAAGCCACTGTCTTCCGCTGCTGGGGTGACATGTACATTCTGAGGAGTACAGTTCTACTGAGCAGCTGTCAATTATAAAATTGTTTGAAAACAGTGACTTTTTTATTTTTGAGAATACTTCAAATACATGACTTCTATATCTGATATGCTTCTATCATAGCCCTGTAATTTCCTTTATAAGCTACAAATGAAAAGGTATGAACACAGATAAAATTGATTTATTTGGTATCTGATGCTGTATAATGATATTTAATTAAAATTTATTTAGGATCAAGGAAATTAATTTTATAATGTTAACAATACCAAATGTCATATGAGCAAGAAAAAAAATCATTAGGCACATTACTAAGACTATTGTTAACCAATTTTAATTATCACTTCTATGAAATTTTACCCACATATTGCCCTACCTTCCTGTGCTTTATTTCACTGGAGGAGCTAATACTGAGTTACTCTTATTTTTAAATGTGTTCATGTGCTCAGAATAATACTATCTGTTGTTTGATTTTTAATCTGAAAAAATCCAAATAACTGCAATCATATGTTCATAAGCAAATTTTATATAGCTGCAATGCTTTCTATTTTGATATTTTTGTAAGGATAATTTCTAAAATCAAGGGAAGTTTTGTGTGAATGAGGTGTGTGGCTTCCATTCATTCCACTGAAAGAACTAAGGGCATTGGGCATGAATTTCACTTTCATAAATGAACATATGCCGCAAAGTTCCAAAAGTCAATTGCTTACTATTCTAATATGTTCTCAATTTTATTTTCAGTTAAAATTACTTGGCTAATACAGAGATGAGACGGAGACAAATTCAAGGGAAAAGGGGACAGATTGTGATCAAAACTATTCATCAAGTATTAGATCAATACATGAAGAAAACAAGTAGATCATCAATATTCAAGTTTAAGATGCTAATTTTAATTCATTTTATTTTTAAGATACTCTTCCTCTCAAATAAATGACAATAGTACTATTTCAGAAGTGAAAGATACATTTTTATAACTAATTATAGCATAAATTATAACAATTTATTTGTGTGCAGAGTAAGTGTATAAGAATGATCTAGTTTCTTAGAGATATTTAACAAACTTTTCCAGGCTCCCCAAGAGAAATTTATTTTTTTTTTGGGGGGGGAACAGGGTCTCACTTTTGTGGTTCAGGCTGGCCCTGAGCTCAGCCTTGAACTCACATCACAGCAATCCTCCTGCCTCTGCCTCCCGAGTGCTGGGATTACAGACGTGAGCCACCACGCCCAGCACTGTAGTATGTGGTACTGGTTGCTGCTGGGCGTGAGTCTCCACGCCCAGTATGGTAAGTGATTATCCGGGAATCAAACTCAGACCCTTGCACTTGCAAGACAGGCGCCAGAACCACTGAGCTAACTCCCCGGCCCCCCAAGAGAAATTTAATATGTGATGATACGTGAACTGGTGCATGGTCCAGAAGATGGTCTGTTCTTACCAACAGTGCCTAGATTCCTATAAGAAACAATGTCAAGTGAGACAGAAATATCACTAGCCAAAAAGATCCACATCTTTGTTTAGCTTGAGTTACTAGGTAAAGTCACTTTAGTAGCTCAGAAAGAGAGAGAACATATATATATATATATTCATATATATATTCATATATACATATATTCATATATATTATGAATATTTGAACATATATGTTCATATATATACATGAATATATATGTTCATATATATACATATATATGAACATAGATATGTATATATGTTTATATATATTCATATATATATTTCAGCTCTCATGGAAAAGAATAGCTACTGGACCATCTATTCATGTACTCAAACACTTGCATTTATTAAACATAATCATTTATTAAATGATTACAACAGAAAACACACATGCACACACACAACAAACCTTTACACAGACACACAGACACACATCACTGTTCCTTCGATCTATGAAAGTTAGGTCCCAAATGTAGGTTATGAATCATTTGCTAAATAGTACACTACACAAAGTATTCCCCAAAATGTTAGAATGGAGTCCTTTGAACCTTAAATATTTTTAAGCTATTACAAAAATATGACAGTAGTCTATTTTGGCATGCCTACAAGATCAAAACCATCACTGGATTTCACATGAAGGGGGAGGCAAAGCTGAGCATAGTTTATCTGTGTCTTCCTTTTTCCCTGTCACTTCTTATCTCCCCCTTCCTTTCCAGTCCTGGTAGATTAGATTCTGTGACACTAGCTCCATAAAGCCTTGACATGACTTTTTGATCACAGATATTAGCAGTTTATATGAACTTACATAAAATTCAAATGGTCGAATAGCGTGTCTGCAAATTCGTTTTTTAATACACATTCTGAAGGCACTTGGAATGGAAGATATTCTTTAATCTAACCACATATAAATAAAAGCTATCAGATAAAATCTATCCATCTAAGACTTTATTTGGCAAAGTTTCAAAATGTGTAACATAAAGGCAGTGTGGGAGAGTAGTTTTGGGTCTGCAGCATGTGGAGTTAGTTCAAAGCTAGAAATGATATAGAAAGATTATTAATTACACTGGGTAGGGTCCAAAATTGAAGATAATAATAGGCATACATAGTCACCTGGATATAAAGACAACTGAGCTACAAAGCAAAACAAAGACATCAATGGAACTCGTTAACTTGTAATATCATTGTATGGATTCATGACAAACTCTTTGGAAAGGTAACATTTGCTTAAATTCCCTGCTGCAGGATTAAAATTAGCCATAAAACTATACATTTTTATTTCCTAGAAAAGTGATGTATAAGAACTTGTCCAATTTAGCACTTTCTCCAATGCAGTACAGGATGTAACACGTTTTAGATTTTTGTTCTTATTCTTTGTTTTCCTAATAGAATGATCAATGTGCAATATGTGTACATATCAGCTCCCCATAATTAAAACACTTATTATATATCATATACATATCCTAATAAAAAGAGAAGTTAAATGAGAAAATACGATATAGTGAGATGAAAAATAAAGTTTATTAGCAGCTCGTTGTCTAATGAAATAGTTTCAGGCATAAAGATTCTTGGAAATTGAATATATAACAAAATTATAAGAAGCTTTCCAAATTGAAAATATTAAATCACATTTGACACATTTATTTTAAGAGGAATACTTGTACATTGTAGACTACCCCTCCACATCAGCTGCCAAACTCTTACACACTTTTCTTCAAATAGTGTGATCAAGTTCATTTTAATGCAATGTCCACTGTAAGAAGGATGCTCTTTTTGTGAAATTAAAATAACAACTTCATATGAAAGGATTTAGTGATACTTATGAGACTTTTATGTGTATTGTGTATTCTAATTTATTAACAGAGGGATAAAGAAAGGAGATATGTTTTATTGCCTTCCATTACTCTAATGAGTAAAGGTGTATTTTCATTGAGAGTATTCAGAGAAAACATGTATTTCTATTTTCCCATAAAACCCACTTTTACAAAATCACCTTGGTCTTCACTCATCTTGAAAGCAATCTACTTTCTTGTGTTTTTATTATTTGACTGTAGGGAAAGGTAGAATCCCTTTCCTCATCTGCCAAATACTCTGAGACATTGACTATTTTCTTTAACAGTTATTATCTTTCCAAGAACCCAGGTATCAGCACCATTGGAACTAGCCTTTTTCATGTTCTATTATACTTGACTAGATTAAACTAATATGACTTTGCTAGTCACTGTCTACCTAGTACAAGACAAAGTGCTAAGTCATAGCATCCCAAAGATTTACACTCCCTTTGAACCTATGTCATAATTCTAGCTATAATATTTGATTATTTTTTGAGACAGGGTCTCACTTTTTTTTTTTTGTACTTCAAACTTCCCCTGAGCTCAGCCTTGAACTCATAGCAATCCTCCTGCCTCTGCCTCCTGAGTGCTGGGATTACAGGTGTGAGACACCACACCCAGCACTGTAGTATGTGGTAGTGATTGCTGGTGTAGGTGAGTCTCCATGCCCACCATTGTTGTATGTGGTTATTGGGGATTGCACTCAGGCCCTCGCACTTGCAATGCTGAGGCCAGAACCCCTAAGCTAAATCCTGGCCCTATAAGATTTTATTTCACTCCACTTAAAATAATTTGCTATCCCTACGAAATTATGTTTTCATTATCTATAACCTATCTTTTTCTTTCATGTGAAATCACATTGAGTTTTCTCATCTCCATTTCTTTGCTCTGTTGGTATTTTTGAGTGTCAATTTCAATATTCTCCATGGAAACACCAATACATCTTTTGTTTACCCAATTTTAAAGATCCTCTGCTAGATCAACATTTATTTAGGCTCTGAAACCTTCTAGGCTCATTTATGTACTTCACTGTAATATTCAGTTTACTACAGTGACCTTTTAAGCAGTTCACTAATGAGTCCTTGCCTCCACTGTATCACCAGTATCTTCTGAAGGTGGACCCAATCTACTTTCTTTCAGGTGGTCTTTGATGACACTGGAACATCTTTAAGAATCTTATCAGTTTGATTTAGCCAGAATCTCCTGGCCTGTGATACCTCAATTCACTGTGCCCGTTATCTATCAGTTTCCACTTATTCATTCTTTACAGTTAAGCTTTAACTCCCTCATCCACTGTAGAGTCTCTTTCAGTCTTAGCTATTCCTACTGTAAGAGTCTTGAGCTAACGTAACTTTCTTTTTTCAACAATCAACCAATAATTCACATTGTAGTAGTTTTTTTAGTAACTTCCACAAAAGTGAACACAAATCAAAACAATACAAAATTGAAAGCACCCAAAACAATGGTGATTGAAAAAGCTTCATAGTTTGCAGACAAATATATTCACACTAGTGTACATTTCAAAATGTATCTATCGTTTAACATGCATTTCATCTAAGTATCTTTTAGGAGAACAATGACTCTCAAAGTCAGTCTTTAAATTTATGAATAAAATAGTTCTCTTTCTGAGTATCACTAATCATATGGAGTAATTTAAAATTATTATAGGACTCAAGCCAAACCAGAAAACACAATCCAGATATTTAATTGAAAATGTAAAGAAGGAAGTACTATGTTTTAGCAAGGTTGGCCAAACCAGTAGAATCCAATTTTTTCTTTGCCTGGAGTAGCTTCCTTAAATCCGGAGTCAACATAAACTAAGGAAGATTGAATCAGGTTTCTGATATAGCGTTTGAGTAAAGAAAGTAATTCCATTTAACAACAATTCTACCACCACAATCTAGTTATGGGAGCCATAGATTGTTTGATTTATTTGTTTGACTTGGACCTATATTAATTGTGAGTAAAAGTCTAAGCCATATTCAACTCCATATTAATCCATCCAAACATTTCAGAACCCTTAATTTTCCCCACATAGTTCCACATAAATCACAATATAATGCAAACGTTCACTGATCTTAGCCATTGCTCAGTATCCTCCTAACCATTTACTTTCTAAGCTTCAGACTTCCCAATGATTTTGTCATATGTAGTGGATTCTTGAGTTAAGACCAGCTTGATTTACAAACAACTTGAGTTATGACAGGAATTTTAATTGTGCCTTAATAACCAAGTCTTGAGTTATGACCCAAATCCTGGCCTCTCATGTGTCCAGATAATCTCAGATACAGATTTATCCCTTACAGAGTCCTGAAAGGGACATTCCAACCTCCTTTCTGGTTGGGGATTACTAAAGAAAACCCAGCCCAATGTCTCTGAGACACTGACACTTGCTGTGTACAGGAGAGAGACATTGAAGTCTGTCTGGAGGAACTTGACCCTTCAGTTGAGCAACTTGAGTTATAATTGGGCTTGAAGAATGAATTGAATTCATACTTCCAGGGTCAAATGTACTTTCATTTTTCTGGAGCTTCCAGTTCCTTTCTTACATGCTCCCAGTGTGGATGATTATTTTGTATATCACTGACATTACCAACATTGGTTTTCACTATTACCCATGATTTTCTGCACATATGATAATTGCCTGCTCCATATGCTTTGCTCACAAGGATATTTCTTCCTAAGAATGTGACGGTATCTTCCCCTTATCAACCACGCACCAGTTACTCAATACTGTCTTCTAGTGTGGCTCCTTCATGTTTGTTCTCCAAAGTAACAAGTCTGAGCAAATTTTAACTTACTTTTGGTAATTTTATAATTGCCTCTTTGTGTTTATTTGAAATTATAATATTTTTCACTTGCTTTTCTATAAAAACCATTAATTCTCAGTTAAGTTTGACTATATGTAGAAATTCAGGTAAGTTTCTTAACTTACTTAGGCATTTACATTCTAAGCTAAAAATGGAAAGTTCAGTTTCTTGTAGAATTTATTTGTTCAGTATTTTAAATTTTCAGTCAGTTATGTTTATCTGTGCCTCTCAATACCACCTCTCTCTCTCTTTTTTTTTTTTTAAAGGATTTTTGAGAGAGGGTCTCGCTTTGTGGTTCAGGCTGGCCCTGAGCTCAGCCTCAAACTCACATCACAGCAATCCTCCTGCCTCTGCCTCCCGAGTGCTGGGATGACAGGCGTGAGCCACCACGCCTGGCACTGTGGTATGTGGTACTGGTTGCTGCTGGGTGAGTCTCCAATACCATCTCTTTGAAATTAAATGATTTTTGAAAATTATTGGAGCATGTTATGTTTTTGTTTACAAATAACATATAGTAACAGGTACAGTCATTTTTATATATTTATGTGTATAATTATATGCATATATTATATCATAAAAATAATAACTTTATATACTTATTTAGCATGTTTTTTGAGGATCTTTTATGTCCTGGAGGTAGACAAATAAAATATAATAAAATAAAATCAAGCTTTCCTTCCATAAATGTGTATTCTATAGGTGGGAAATAAAAGATATACATAATTTTTTAGATTTAATTAAAATTAACAAGATATTATATTTCACAGGAGTTAATATACAAATAAAACTATACTTGTATTTTTCTTTGAACTACACATTTATAAAATATAAAAAATTAATATATGCTCATTCTCTTTTATAATATTTATATCAATCTTGATATAAATTTTTTAACCTAATGGAGAAGAAAGCTTATTAAGAACTATTCTAAAAACTTGTTGAACAATGAATTAGTTTCCAAAACCAAAATAACATGTCCACCAAGCAGAACAGAACTGGTTAGAGTATTTTGATGTCATAAGAATGAACTCACCATTCAAAATTCATAAGTTATACACAATTGGTATTGTTTGTTCTATTTTCAGTTGATGCATATATTGACTTAATTCATGAGGAAAAGAAAGTTGTGAAAAGCCACTTTTGTCAATGTTAATTAATGCATGAAATAATAGCTTAGATAGAGATGAAATTTTATAATAGAACAACTAGAATAAAAGCACAGTCCTTCAATTAGGTTCATTTAAATATTTTAGATAATTCTACATAATAATTCA